>PVIA01014623.1:0-26234 GCA_004024845.1 Tonatia bakeri
CCCTAAGCCCCTCCTCATTTTTTTGAACTCTTGTTTCTTCATTCTTTTCTGACTGGATGTTTCTTCCTTCTGGTCCACTCCATTGATTTGAGTCCCAGTTTTCTTCCCATCACTATTGATTCCCTGTACATTTTCCTTTATTTCACTTATAGTAGCCTTCATTTTTAAATCTAATTTGCTATCAAATTCAACCAATTCTGTGAGCATCCTGATCAGCAGTGCTTTGAACTGTGCATCTGATAGGTTGGCGATCTCTTCGTCGCTTAGTTGTATTTTTTCTGGAGCTTTGATGTGTTCTTTCGTTTGGGCCATTTTTTTTTTGTCTTGATGTGCCTGTTATGTAGTGAGGGTCAGAACCTTAGGTGTTCACCAGGGTGGGGCAACCCAATCTTTGGGTTGTGACGCTGTATGTGGGGCAGGGGTCCAAGAGGGAACAGTGGTGCTTGCCCCAGTCTCTGCCAGATTTCAGTCATTCCCCCTTCTTGCCCCAAGCAAGCTGGTGCTGATTCCCGTGTGGGTGGGTTTGTGTGTGTTCTAGGACCCTGTGCATCTCTCCAGTGAACTCTCCTGTGAGGCAGGGTGTTTCTCCCAGCACCTCAACCCGCACAGGTGTTTTCAATTGGTGTTTTGAGGCTTTATTTTCCTGTGCTGGGACCCTGGGTTGTGTGGTCAGTCTCGCTTCCCAGTTTCGCCTGGTTTATCTGTGCACAAACGTGGGACCCCCCAGTTCACCAGCCGCCTTGTGTGCCACACCCCTCCACAGTCCACTGCCTTGCTGGGTCCACCTGCCGCTACCTTGTGCGCCTGGGGTTCACCAGCCACTGCTTTGTCGCAACCCCTCTCCACCCAACTGCCTGACTCTGCCCCTCCTAACAGTCTGGATGAATGTGTCTACTTTAACTCTTTGGTTGTTGGACTTTCATACAGTTTAATTTTTGGTCAGTACGGGTTGTTTCTTTTTTCTAAATTGTTGTTGTCCTTTTGGTTGTGCGAGGAGGCATGGTGTGTCTACCTACACCTCCATCTTGGCTGGGAGTTCACATTCAATACTGTTTGATAAGTTTGTATTAAGAAAATAATGCCCCCAGAATATGTTGCAGCAAAATCTTGTTTTCTCTCTCAGTAGCCTTGTTATGAGGGAAAATGAATAGTAGGTAGCAGTTGGCAAAAGCTTTCTTCGATGTCTTCTTGCCTCTCTTTGCATTTCTGGTGCCTGCTTCCTTCATCTGCCCTCTCCCTTCTGCTGCTGTTCTTGTTTCTTCTTCCCACTTCAGCCTCATCCTCCTTTCCTTCCTGGGATGGAGCTCAAAGTAACTAACTATGGCTGCCTTTCCAGGAGATTAACATGTAAAAGTGATAGTTTGCGAATTTACTTGAGTTTCCAATTGGTGGTTTGTGCTTGTGACCTTTGTGAATAGATCTTGTGACCTTTGTGAATAGATCTGCCTGACAGATATTTTTGATAAAAATCATCACCTATATAAATACATAAAAACAGGGATTAGAAGTTGAAAGTAACTGACTCTTGTAATGTCTCATCTTTGATGGTGTATAGGTAGGCTTGGCAAGACAAAGGGAAATTGCTTAGAACTTTTAGTCTGTCTGGATACTGTGATAATTTGTAGACCTTAACATAATTTGAAAATGATTTTAATGGCTGCCTTAACTAATTCTGAAACTTTTCATATTTGACTTTGTCACCAGTGCTACAAATAAGTCTGAGCCTACTTGAAGCTGCTCCCTCTGCTTTTGCATACCTCTTTATGTCCATAAACAATACATCTGTGGAACAGATTTCTGAATCTTACATACATCTGATTGTGTTGTGTCCTGACTCGTCACATGTTTTCCTGTAAACCAAGAGTCAACTCTAGTATTTCCTACATGTGCGGGTTCACCTCTTCAACTGTGGGGCATGGTGCATTGTATCAGGTTGTACAATGGAGCCAAACAAATTCTACAGCACCCAATTTAAAAAAAAAAAAACATTGACTTATTTTTTAAGAGCAGTTTTAGGTTCACAGCAAGATTGAGCAGAAAGTACAGTGAGTTTCTACAAATGTATAGTGTTCCCCATTATCAACATCCCACACCACAGTGATACATTTGTCACAATTTATGAACGTACACTGACATGTCCTTATACCCAAAGTCCCTGATTTGCATTAGGGTTCACTCTTGGTGTTCTGTATTTTGTGGGTTTGAACAAATATACAATACCATATATTCACACTTAAGTTGTAATGAAGAGGTTTGCTGACCTCAAAATCCTTTGTGCTCCTCCTGTTCATCGTTCTCTACATGCTTCTCCTCCCTGGCCCCCCAATTCTTGCAACCACCCATCTCACTCATCCTTTTATTGTTGGCAACATTGGATTTTGTTACAAAGGTGAAGGTCCTCTCAGTGCATTCAGTAGAATGAGTTTGTGATTCTGATTTTGTGGCCTGATTCAAGTATCTGCCTTGTTTTATCTGATGAATGTTTTCCTGAAAAGTCGAATGTGAAGCATTTTTTTGATAGTTTACTCACATTTTGATTGATCTATATTGAATTTGAGTTGCTGGACCTTTAGTGATTTATTTTATTCAGTGATGAATTCTTTTTTTAACATTATTTTATTGTTGTTCAAGTACAGTTTTCTACCCTTTCCCCGAACCCCTCCCCACCATCCCAGTCTTCTCTACCTCCCTCCGCTGTTTCCATTCCCCCTTCTTATTGTCCATGTGTCCTTTATAGTTCCTGCAAACCATTCGCCCTTTTCCTCTATAATCCCCACCCCTGTCCGCTGTGGTCACTGTCAGCCTGTTCTCCATTTGAATGTCATTCATTATATTTTGATTTCTTGTTCCTTTTGTTGATTAGGCTCCTGTTAAAGGTGAGATCATATGGTATTTGCCTTTTACCGCCTGGCTTATTTCACTTAGCATAATGCTCTCCAGGTCCATCCACGCTGCCAGGAAGGGTAGGAGCTGCTTCTTTCTTTCTGCTGCATAGTATTCCATTGTGTAAATGTACCATAGTTTTTTGATCCATTCATTTACTGATGGGCATCTAGGTTGTTTCCAGCACTTGGCTATTGTAAATTGTGCTGCTGTGAACATTGGGGTGCATAGGTTCTTTTGGATTGGTGTTTCAGGGTTTAGGATATAATCCCAGCAGTGGAATTGCTGGGTCAAAAGGCAGATCCATTTTTAGTTTTCTGAGGAAATTCCATACTGTTTTCCATAGTGGTTGTACCAGTCTGCAATCCCACCAACAGTGCACTAGGGTTCCCTTTTCCCCACAACCTCTCCAACACTTGTTTGTTGCTTTGTTTATGATGGCCATTTTCAAGGGTGTGAAGTGCTATCTCACTGTGGTTTTAATTTGCATCTCTCTGATAGCTAGCAATACTGAGCATTTTTTTCATATGTCTCTGGACCCTTTGTATGTCCTCCCTGGAGAAGTGTCTGTTCAAGTCCTTTGCCCATTTTTTAATTGGGCTACTTGCCTTCTTACAGTGGAGTTGTGTGAGTTCTTTATATATTTTGGACATTAAACCCTTGTCTGAGGTATGATTGGCAAATATGTTTTCCCATACAGTTGATTCTCTTTTCATTTTAATACTGTTTTCTTTAGCTGTACAGAGGTTTTTTGATTGATGAGATCCCATTTGTTTATTCTTTCCTTTATGTCCCTTGCTCTAGGGGACAGATCAGTGAAAATGTTTCTGAGTGAAATATCTGAGATTTTCCTGCCGATATTTTCCTTTAGGACTTTAATGGCGTCATGACTTATATTTAAATCTTTTATCCACCTTGAATTTATTTTTGTATATGGTGTAAGGTGGTAATTGAACTTCATTTTTTTGCATGTAGCTGTCTAGCTCTCCCATCACCATTTGTTGAAGAGGCTGTTTTTATTCCATTTTATGCTGCTGCCCTCTTTGTTGAATATTAATTGACCGTACAGACTTGGGTTTATTTCTGGACTTTCTGTTCTGTTCCATTGGTCTATCTGTCTGTTCTTATGCCAGAATCAGGCTTCTTTTTTATTATAGTGGCCTTATAATACAGTTTGATATCAGGTATTGTGATCCCTCTTACTTAGTTCTTATTTCTCAAAATTGCTATTTGGGATCATTTATGGTTCCATATAAATATTTGAAGTGTTTGTTCTATGTCTGTGAAATATGCCATTGGTACTTTAATATGGAATGCATTGAAACTGTAAATTGCTTTGGGCAGTAAGGACATTTTGATGATGTTAATTCTTCCAATCCATGAGCATGGTGTATGCTTCCATTTGTTTGTGTCTTCCTTCATTTCTTTCTTTAGTGTTGTAGTTTTCTGAGTAGAGGTCTTTTACCTCCTTGGCTAGGTTTATTCCTACGTACTTTATTTTTCTTGTTGCTATATCAAATGGTTTTTACCCTGATTTCTATTTTTGATGTTTCATTGTTTCTATACAAAAATGCCTTTGATTTCTGAATATTCACTTTGTATCCTGCTGTTTTGCCAAACTCATTTATTGGGTCAAGCAGATTTTTGGTGGGGTCTATTAGATTTTGTATGTACACTATCATATCATCTACAAACAATAACAGTTTTGTTTCCTCCTTTCCAGTTTGAGTCCCTTTTATTTCCTTTTCTTGCCTGATAGCTGTGGCTAGGACTTCCAATACTGTGTTGAATAGGAGTGGTGAAAGTGGACAACCTTGTCTTGTTCCTGATCTTAGTGGGAAATCTCTAAGTTTTTGCTCATTGATTGTGATGTTGGCTATAGGTCTCTCATATATGGTCTTTATTATGTTGAGGAATGCTCCCTCTATTCTGACTTTGCTGAGTGTTTTTATCATAAATGGGTGCTGTACCTTATCAAATGCTTTTTCCACATCTGTTGATATGATCATGTGATTTTTGTCTTTGCTTTTGTTTATGTGATGTATTATGTTTATTGATTTGAGAATATTGTACCATCCTTGCATCTCTGGTATGAATCCCACTTGGTCATAGTGTATGATCTTTTTAATGTATTGCTGGATGCAGTTTGCCAATATTTTGTTGAGGATTTTAGCATCTTTGTTCATCAGATATATTGGCCTGAAGTTTTATTTCTTTGTTGTGTCTTTATCTGGTTTTGAGATAAGGATGATGCTGTCTTCATAGAAAGAGTTTGGGAGTCTTCCGTCCTGTATTTTTTGGAACAGCCTGTGAAGGATAGGGGTTAGCTCTTCCTTAAAGGCTTTGAAAAATTCTCCTATGAAACTGTCCAGTCCAGGGCTTTTGTGTGTCAGGAGTTTTTTGATTACTGCTTCAATTTCATCTGCTGTTCTTGGTCTGCTCAGGCTTTCTGCTTCTTTTTCATTGGCTTTTGGAAGATTATATTTTTCTAGAAATTTGTCCATTTCACCTAGGTTTTAAATTTCTTGGCATATAATGCTTCATAGTAATTTTTTACAATCCTTTGTATTCCTGTGGTGTCAGTTGTAATCTCTCGTTTCATTTCTGATTGTGTTTATTTGTGTACTCTCTCTGTTCTTGAAAGGCTTGTCGATTTTGTTTATCTTTTCAAAGAACCATCTCCTGGATTTTTTGACCCTTAGAATTTTGCTTTTTGTCTCTGTGTTGTTTATTTCTTCTCTGACCTTGTTCATTTCATTCCTTCTACTTGCTCTGGGCTGTCGTTGTTGTTGTTGTTAGAGTTCTTGTAGTTGGAATGTTAGGTTGGTTATTTGAAATGTTTCTATTTTTTTTTTAGGTATGCCTATATCACTATGAACTTCCCTCTCAGGACTGCCTCCAGTGTGTCCCATAAGTTTTGGGTTGTTGTGAGTTCATTTTCATTTGTTTCTAGAAACTTTTATTTCTTCCTTGATCTCATTCTTGACCCATTCATTGTTTAATAGCATGCTGTTCAATCTCCATCAGTTTGTTTTTGGGTTTTATCCTTCAGGCTGGTTTCTCATTTCTTTCCCTTGTGGTTGGAGAAAATGCTTGCTTTGATTTCAGTTTTCTTGAATTTGTTGAGGCTTGTTTTGTGTCCTGTCATGTGGTCTATCTTTGAAAATTGTCCATGTGTATTTGGAAAGAATGTGTATTTTCTTCTTTGGGGTGAAAGGCTCTATATATATCAATTAAGATCATTTTATCTAGGACATTGTTTAATGCTGCAATATCTTTCCTGATATTTTGTTTGGAAGATCTGTCCATTTTTGACAGTGGGGTGTTAAAATCCCCTACTATAATTGTGTTGCTGTCAATATGTTTCTTGGAGTCCTCCAAGGTTTTCTTTATGTATTTGTGTGTTTCTATGTTTGGTGCCTATGTATTTACGATGTTTATTTCTTCTTGGTGGATTCTTCCCTTGAGTATAATGAAGTGACCTTGTGGGTCTCTTTTTATGGTCCTTTGTTTTGAAGTCTATTTTGTCTGATATGAGTATTCCTACCCCAGCTTTTTTTCCCTGTAGGTTTGCTTGGAAAATTTGTTTCCATCCCTTCAGTTTCAGTCTGTGTAGGTCTTTTGTTCTCAGGTCAGTCTCTTGTAGGCAGCATATGTGTGGGTCATGCTTTCTTATCCATTCAGCTATTCTATGTCTTTTGATTGGTGCATTTAATCCATTTACATTTAGGGTTATTATGGATAGGTACTTATTCATTACCATTTTTTCGTACCTATGTTCCTCTGTCTCTCACTCGTTTCCTTCCTTTTCTAAAAGCAGTCCCTTTAGCATCCCTTGCAGAGCTGGTTTGGCGGAATTGTATTCTTTTAGACTTCTTTTGTCTGGGAAGCTCCATATTTGGCTTTCCATCTTCATTGAGAACCTTGCTGGGTAAAGTAGCCTTGGTTGCAGGCCTCTGGTTCTCATTGGAGTATTTCTTGCCATTCTCTTCTGGCTTGGAGCATTGCCATTGAGAAGTCAGCTGCTAGCCTTATTGAGGCTTCCTTGTATTTTACTTCCTGTTTCTCCCTTGCTGTCTTCAAGATTTTCACTTTGTCTTGGAATTTTGTCATTTTAATTACAGTGTGTCTTGAGGTGGGCCTCTTTGGGTTCCTCTTGATTGGAACTCTCTGTGTTTCCTGGATTTGTGTGAGTTTTTCTCTCATCAAATTAGGGAAGTTTTCCACCATTACTTTTTCAAACAGGTTTTCTATCCCTTGCTCTTCTTCTTCTACTTCTGGTGTCCTTATTATATGGATATTATTCTGTTTCATGTTGCCTTGCAGCTCCCTTACCATGTCTTTATTCTTTCTGAGTCTCTGTTCCTTTTCTTGCTCCTTCTGGGAGTTTTTTCCTACTTTGTCCTCCAGTTTGCTGATTTGATCCTCTGCTTCATCCAGCCTACTTGTAATTCCTTCCAATGAGTTTTTATGTCTGAGATTTTATTGTTCATTTCTTTCTGGTTTTTATTTATAGTTTCTATTTCCTTTTTCATGCTGATATATTTCTCCCTCACTTCCTTGTAGTTTTTTTTTTTTTTTAGTTCCTTGAGCATCTTTATAACCATTATTTTGAATTCTATATCTGATAGTTTGGTTACCTCCATTTTTTTTAGCTCTTTTAGCAGGGAGTCTTCCATTCCTTTTGATTGCATGTTCTTATTTTGTCTTCCCATTTTAGATGACTAATTTTGTTTGTTTCTGCTCTTCCTGATGCTTCACTTTGCTATCTGTCTTTGTAGGGTGATCTTCTATGGTAGAAGTTCTACGGGGTTCAGTAGTGTAGTCTCTTTGATCTCCTGGTCTGAACATTCTGGGTGTGCCCTTCTGTTTGTGTGGGCTCTGTTGTTTTACTTGGGTTTTTACCTTTTGGTGATCTTTTTGTTGGTGGTTTTTCTCTTCTAACAGGTATACTGATGTTCGTAGCTCCCACCTATTCTTGTATGTGATCAGTGGCAGCAGGTAGGCAAAATGGATTAAGACAGCAGGAGAATATTCTATGGGATTTAAAGTACCAGCAAGTGGAGAAGAGATAGGAGATTCTTTGGATATGTATAGCATTAACTGTGATATTTCCCCCAACTAGCCACTTTTTATAAAAGGTGAAAGAGAAACAATACTCTTGTTGGAGGGGAGGAGGATTGTGAGCTGAATCCAGAAAACAGAGCACTTATGGAAGGTTAGATGATGAGATATAGTGAGAGTAAAGGAGAAAAAGTAGGTGTAATGTGAGAAAGAATAGGGTTAACCACAATAATAATAATGCTCTGGATTGAAGTGAAGTGTGCTAAGATCAGGGAGGGTTGCCGTGTAGTATGTACAATTGTATGGAACAACAATTATTTACAATGGTACTGGAACAACAATAATATAACAAGAAATACATGATTTGGATAACCAGAATAGAAAGCACCCGATCAATAGTTGTGTGTTAATGGGAACATGGGTGAAGTGAAAGAAGGAAATTTAAAATACAAAAAGAGAGAATAAGGAAAACCAGTCAAACAATGCAATTAAACTGAGAAATAAAACAAAGAAAACCAGACATAAGGAAGAAAAATAAAAGAATACTAACCAAATAAAAGTTGTAAAAATAATGAAAAGATAATAGTAATAATACACATAAACAATAAAATGTCAGCTCTATGGGATAGCAAAGCGACATGTGTCTTAGTTCTTTTGGGTTAACCTTGTGTTCCTCCTTTCGATATGTCTCTGGATCCTTTGTAATTCTATGTCTTACTGTCTCACTTGGGGGAAGAGAAAAAGAAAGAAGAAAAATAAAGAGAGAGTGGATCCAAAAACAAAAAAAAATAATAAGCCTTCTGCTGACTTTTAATTTGTTCAGTGATTTCTGCTTGTCTTCCTAGATGCCCCAGGACAAGGGGGCTGGGCCTTGCCTTTCTCTCTTCCTGTGGTTTTGAGAGGATGGGGACCAGGTCTGGGTCACAGTTTCCTGACCTCTGCCGGCCCAGGTCCTCTGTGAGCTGCCAGGCTCAAATCAGCCACTCAGTCTCTGGACCCGCAGCGGGAGTCAATCTCGGGTAAAGCCCAAGGCAAGCCGGGTGTACATGGTTCTGCTCAGCTATTCAGTCACTGGACACACAGCGTGAGACAAGCTGGGTGCACAGTTCTGCTCAGACTCTCAGTCGCAGGGCATGTTGTGCGAGACAAGTGGGGCCCGCAGTTCCACTCAGCTACTCAGTCACTGGCCAGGTGCAGCTGAAATCTCCCTTGGGATACACCAGCTGCTACTGAGAGTTCCTTACAAAGCAGCTGCCCGCTGTTCTTAACAAGTGCCCGGCTTTTCACACAGCACAACTTTCTAGCCAGTCCAGAGACTATCCGAGTCAGGGTCTGACATGGCCCAACTCTTCCCTTCTCCAGGTGTCGCCCAGCACCTCAATATCTCTGGTGCCAGCATCCACAGTCCCATCGGATTTGTACCGCCTCTGTGTGTCTCTCATTTTACCTCTATTCCCCCATAGCGACTTCCAGCATCTTGGTACCTTCTGTTGCCGGCTGCCCTCCCTGCTCTGGTAGGGGAGGGAGCTGGTGCTCTAACTCTCCTCCCTGTGTCCTGTAGCAGGCACTGGGTTGCGGACCACAGCAGCCCTGGTTCCCGCACAGATCCCGGGGACCTCACTGTCCCAGCGCAATCTCTTCACCATCTGCTTTTCAATGTCTTCTGCAGTTTTTTGCCTCCAGACTTCATATAAGCTGGGATTCCATTGACTGTTCACTCTGTTCCTCAGAAGATTGGCAAGGCATGCCAGGTGGGCACAGGGAGAACTGGACTCCACTCTCACCTACCTCACTGCCATCTTCTCTCCCCAGTGATGAATTTTTCTATAGCACAAGTAGTTGCCTTTTGATTTCTCTTGTATGTTAACATTTTAAAGTAAAATGTTATCTTAAATTGGAGGATATGTTCTTTGTGAAAATAATACCATTTCTACAGCTCTTTATAAATTTTGAAGCACTTTCATCCTAATAAAACCCTGTGAGCTTGGTAGAATCCATAATAATTTATTCTTCTTGATGAGAGAGGTTAAATGATGCCCAAAGTTAAATGGCTAGAGTGTATGGCAGAGTGTGGGTCAGAGGCTAGATTTTCCAACTGTAGACCTCACTATTCCAGTGTTACTTCCATTGTAACACATTCTGTCCTTATAACAAAGCTATTGTTAAGATAACCTTTAATAAATTAGCATTTATTATTAAAATAAATGCTACTAGCCCTGGCTGTCATAGCTCAGTGGATTGAGCGCAGGCTGTAAACCAAAGCATCGCAGGTTCGATTCCCAGTCAGGGCACATGCCTGGGTTGCAGGCCACAGCCCCCAGCAACTGCACATTGATGTTTCTCTCTCTCTTTCTTTCTCCCTCCCTTTCCTCTCTAAAAATAAAATAAATAAAATCTTTAAAAAAGAATAAATGCTACTAAATAGGTTATTTATGCTGAAAATGCTTATTTAACTTCTTAGGTGATATAGTGTTTTTACTATTATTTTTATTATTACAAATGTCCCCCATTTCCCACCACTTTGCTCACATTTGCCCAGCCCCCACCCTTTCCCTCTTACCATCCCCACACTATTGTCCTGTCCATGGACCATGCATATATATTCTTTGTATGCAGTATGTTTTGTTTTATGTGTTATATTTGTATGTCTTGTCTTCATGTCTTTCTGATGATTTTAGAATAGATCCATTAAGCATTTCTTAAACTTCAACTTTGGAAACATGATTATGGCCAATAGGGAAGACATGGTTGTTGTCTTTGGGTTCATAAAACAGTTGCATGTGTTCAGTTACATGTGTAACAGTTAGAAAAAGATTACATAGCAATATTTAAAATTGTACACTTTTATAAAGTATACAGTAAGTGATATGGAACTGTGGCATAAGGCTTAATTTTATTATGGACTAAGTTACTTTGAAAAAGCTCTCTGTAAAGTTAGGTATTTCCTGATTCTTGAGGTAAACAATCAGTGTAGGATCAAGTCTTGATTTGGAAGGAGGGGCAGTTGTAGAATTTCAGAAGAGAAATCTCATGGATACAGAGTTGAGAATGACATTGCATGTTAAGGGAAGATCTTAACTAAGGTTTGCTCTGTGTTTTCTCAAACACACTTAGAGGCTGAGAGGAGGGAACTGGTGGGAGAGTTCAGTGTTAGAATGCAAGAGGAGGAGGAGGGCCTTCACTTGAGGATGGCTAAGCAAGGTCAGGGTGAGGAAGTGTTAGCATGGAAGAGAGGAGTAACCTGACCTTTGCTAAGATGAAGGTAAATGTAGATGTCTGGGGACACTGCTGTCTTAAGTTTAAATCTTAAAGCAGTGCGGCAGTGTCATCAAGGAAAACAAGCTTGATGAGCATAGGAAAGGTATTCAGTAGTGCAAAATGCTTTAGGAATCAGCATGGAGAGTAGTTCACAGTTTAGAATTAAGACTGTGTGGAACACAACAAGTCTGACAAATCTGTAGGTTGTTCATATTATCTACAAGATAGATAGGAACATAGGAGCTCTTATTTAGTAGTTTGCAAAATTAAGCCATCAAGTTAGTTTGATGCAACTTCAAATTTGTTGCAGAAGCCTCTGGATTTTCAGATAAGCGTCAAGCCCATCTTTGTGTGTTTGCATCCAACTGTGATGAGCCTATGTATGTCAGTCAAGTTGGTGGAGGCGCGTTGTGCTGAACACCAGATCAACCTAATTAAGGTTGATGGCAATAAGAAACTAAGGGAATGGGTAGGCCTCAGTAAGATCAACAGAGAGGGAAAACCCCATAACATGGTTGGTCGCAGTTGTGTGGTGGTTAAGGACTATGGCAAAGAGTCTCAGGCAAAGGATGTCATCAAGGAGTACTTCAAGTGCAAGAAATGAACAATTAAACTTGGCTTTTATTTCTCAAGAAAAAAAGACTGTGCTGTATGCACCTGAATTAGTTGCTTTTGGAATAGATGAGCTTATCATGTTTTCTAAAAAAAATTATATATACTGTATTACACACCAAAGAACCAAAGTGGTTGATTGGGATATTTCAGAATTGGAGTTATAAGGACATTCTGTGTAAAGTTTAAAATTTTGATTTAGATTATTTGTAATGTAAACTGAATGATTTGCACATTTGTCATCAGAAGCATAAAGATAGGCAAAATCCAGAATCTTATAGATGATGTAAGAGATGATGTTAGGGGCACCTTTCACAAACACAAGTAATTGAGAACTTACAGCATATCGGTTTTCTGGGAGGTAGTATTTGTTTAAGTTTCAAGGCACACAGTGAAACTTTGCAGAAGGGCATATAATTCTCCAAGGCCATCCCAATAACCCATTCTAAGTGATGCTTAAACTGTATGATGTTCAGGCTCATTCTGCAGAGGCTGTTTATCATCATGACCTAGAAGAGGAAATCTTTTAGTTTTCTCTTTTTCTCTGCACATTGGGTATATTTGGATACTTCTTGAAACATTGTAATAGACTCAATCAGTTCTTGAAAAATTTCAGAAAATGTTGTCTGCTTCCCTTTTATAGAAGAAAATACACTCCGAGGAACCATTTTAGGTAATTAAAGAAAACTGTACAAGACAATTTTACCTTAAATGAGTTTACTCAGTCTGCTAAAGGTCAGTCTTTATCTTTTAATCTTTATATTTCTCCTGTTTTAAATAAAATGTAAAGTGATAACATTCCACTTACACAATACCAGTCAATGGACTGTAATGGATAATTAAACAACGGGTATTTTCTAATGTATTTTTGATGTTGAAATTTTTAAAGAAAAGTTTTTTTTTTCCTAAATAGGGAAGCAAGTTCCTTCCTGTTTGCAGAAATTGTTAATTCTGTGTACTCGTTTATAATTTGTGACAAAGATTGCTGTCACTTTAACTCAATTACTTCAGTCTGTTTCAGTAGAATATTATGTATAATGTTAAGGATTCAAAGTGATAAGAGAGAGAAATATAGTAACTGTGACATAAATTTTTATTTGAACTCTATGGAGACCAACCAATTCTGGAACATTTGTGAATTTGGATTTCACTAAAAAATGGCTTTGTTCACTGATTATGCACTTAAGAGACTCTGTAATGTGCAGCCTAGAAATTTTCCTCTCTTAAAAAAGTAATTGCAATATTAAAATCCTTAATACTCTGAACTAATTGGTTGGGGATATCTGTGTGAGCAGGAAATCAATTACTTTTGAAGATATTTATAAAATAAAATAGTAAATTGAACATAGATAATTGTCTCCTTAAACTAGTTTAATAAGTTTGTAAGAAAGGATTTGTGTCATATCTATTTTATGTATATGGACAAGGTTGTAAAACTGCTACCTTTAAGGAATTTATATTTCATAATGGTATAAAATAAGTACTGACTTATCTAAAATATAGGCTAAATAGGTGGTTCACAACCAGGAGAAGACTTGCCCCCAAGGGATGATATTTGGTATTATCTGGAGATACTTTTCATTGCTACAGCTTGGGGTTGCTCCTGACATCTATTGGGTAGAGGCCAGGGATGCTGCTAAGCATCCTACAGTGCACAGGACTGCCACGTACCACAAAGATTTTTCTGGTCTAAAATATCAATGATGCCAAGACTGAGAAACGCTGTGCTAGAGTAAGGTAAATGTCATAAGTGAAGACAAAGTGCAATGCAAGTGCAAAGAGGAAGAGATGATGTCTGATTGTATTGGTAGAACAGCAGAGAGGGCTTTATAAAAGGAGACCGAGGATGGGCCTTGAAGGAGACTCAGATTTTATAGTTACTCTTAAAGGGAGAAGACTAAATGAATATTGACATCCCAGAGTCTCTTCAAACTCAAAATACCAAACAAAACAAAACAACTCTTGTTATTGAGCCTAGGCTCCCTGGTCATCCAAACCAGAAACTTGGGAATGATTCTGGACTCTTCCTCTTTATTACTCTTTACATTGAGTTCTAGGATCTAAAGCCTGTTGGTCGTAGCTCTTTGAATAACTTTCAGATCTGTTTCCTTCCTGTCTATTCTCACTACCATTGTTGTTCAAGTCTTTCTCTCCTCACCTTTAATGGGACCCTTCAACAGTTATCCTGCGTGATCTCTTTCCCTCACTCATGCTTCAAGTCTAGTTAGTCCTTCACATTGTAGCCAGAATGCTTCTTCTGATAGGCAGATCTAATCGTCACTTGTATAGCTACTAAAACACCTGCAGTCAGTAAGCCAGCTTCTTAACAATACACTACTTATTCCTTGTTTTCAACATTTAAAAGTGTGAAAACAAGCTAATACATATTCTTATGTTTTATATAACTGGTAATTTTTATTTTATTTTTCAATTACAGTTTCCATTTAATATTATTTTGTATTAGTTTCAGGTGTACAACATCTTGGTTAAATAATCTTATACTTTACAAAGTGATCCTCTTGATATTTCCAGTACTGATCTGGCACAATGTATAGTTATTTCAGTATTATTGACTATGTCCTATGTTCTACTTCACATCGCTATGACTGTTTTGTAACTACCAATCTATACTTCTCAATCCCTTTACCTTTTTTCACCCAGTCCCCCAAGTCCCCTCTCTTCTGGCAACCATTGGTCCATTTTATTTTTATTTGTTCACTTATTTTCTTTAGATTCCACATATAAATGAAATCGTATGGTATTTGTCTTTCTCTGACTGACTTTTTCACTTCGCATAATACACTCCTGCTGTTGCAAATGGTAAGACTGCATTGTCTTTTTCTCATTAGATGTGATGTTAGCTGTGATTTTTTCATAGATGCCGTTTATCAAGTTGAATAAATTCCCTCTTATTCCTCATTTTTATGTTTTTGATCATAGGGGTGTTGGATTTTCTCAAATGCTTCTTCTGTGTCTATCGATATAATATATGGGTTTTGTTCTTTATTACATTAATACATTATAATTATATTGATTGTTCTTTTTTTTTCTAAAAGATTTTATTTATTTATTTTTAGAGAGGGAAGGGAGGGGGAGAGAGAGAGAGAGAAACATCAGTGTGTGGTTGCTGGGGGCCATGGCCTGCAACCTAGGCATTTGCCCTGACTGGGAATCGAACCTGCGATGCCTGGTTCGCAGCCCGCGCTCAATCCACTGAGCTACACCAGCCAGGGCTGATTGTTCTTTTAAATCTTTACCTGAGGATATGTCTATTTATTTCAGAGAGAGAGGAAGGGGGGCAGAGAGAGAGAGAGAGAGAGAGAGAGAGAGAAACATCAACTGGTTGTCTCCTTGTACATGCTTCCACTGGAGATCAAACTCACAACCCAAGTTATGTGCCCTGACTGGGGATCGAACCCTGTACCTTTTGTTGTATGAAACAAGGCTCCAACCAACTGAGCCACCAGCCAGGGCTTACATTAGCTGATTTTTGGATATTATAACCATCTTGCATTCCTTGCTTACATACTCTTCAGGTTTAGTTGCATACTGCTCCAAATTCTACATTCCAGCCTACCAAACTACATGCTGTTCCATGTCTCCATGCCTCAATCTCCTGCTCCATTTTTAATGTCCTTCTCTCTGTTTTATACCTTGTGAACACCTATTAATCTTTTGTATCCCACATTAATCCTTCCTTTATTTTTTCCTTTCCTCTCATCCTCCACATATAGTGATTATTTTATACCTCCATCAGAACAGATGTGATCTTTTGTTGCAATTAATATAGTCCCTCTTTTGTAGCATTCACCGTCAATTTAATAATTTCTCCTGGAAAAAAAATAAACACTACCACAATAAGCACATACATGGACTTCAGAAATGTTAACATTAGAAAAAAATCTTCATTATAAAATCAAAGAGATGTGGTATTTATTTACATTTCTCTTCTTACTGATTTTGAAGTTCTTTGAATGTAGTTACTTTGTTACCACTCCAACAGTTAGTACTGGGTATGGTGCATAGTAGGTCCTTAACAAATTTGTTAAGTCAAGTCTGGGTGCCTTTTCAGGTCCCTGCAGAGTTTGTGTCTTTTCTTTTTCTCTGTGTTTCCCACAACTCATGTATGTACCCTGTTCTCCGGTCAAATTGGATTCCTCATTGTCTCCCTGACTTTTGTTTTTACTGCTTTGTTATATTATTTTAAAAACAGAAAACTATTAGAAACAAAAAAGAGAAAGGGAAACAGATTATTATTGCTTTAGAAGGAGAGATATGGTTATTAAACTTTAACTGTTGCAAATTTGCTGTGTTTTTAATTATTGTCATATTACATCATTGAATATGTTTTTATTTTAGAATAGTTGGCTGTTTTTAGATATTTAGGTTAACTAATAAAATTGATTTTAAGTAATATTTATGATATTTAATATGTTTGGCATTGAAAATATGAAGTTATAAAAGGTTTTAAGAGAAATACGTTGTTTTAAACATCCTATCTTTAAACATCATATTTATAGATGAAGTTTAGGAAAAATTGGGAGATAAATGCACATTTTGTGCTTAGGTTTAGCAATTTCCAAGTAGTGTATCTGTGAATTGTTTAAAATTGTGTTTTTGCATGTTTTGGTATAATATTATCTTCTAAATTGGTCTGTTGTCTTCCGTTTGCCATTGGCAAAGCTAAGGTCATGAATCTGCTGCCTTTGAGTTACAAAGTTTCTCATCTGAGTCGGATCAGAGCTTAAAGGCTCTCACAAACAACTGCTCTGTGTGTTCACTGCTTCCTGTTTTGTAGAAAGCCTCATCACCTCGTGACTGATTTTCTCAATATTATCTATGGAATGTTGTTGCCTTACAAGCCTTCCCATTATAATCTATTGTATACTCTTTTTCCAAATTTTTCTTTTAGCATTTTTGTTATGCCACTGTTCCATTGAAGAAAAATATCTTATATCGTCATTTTTAGGGACTGCCTAACAGTCTCTTGTATGGATGTGCCATGTTTAATTTAAACATTCTTCTATTGTGAGATGTTTAAGTTACTATTTAATATGAGCATATAGCCAAGTTCAGTTGCACTTAATATATTTCTTCTATTGTAACATTCACCACCAGTTTAATAACTTTTCTGGAAAAAAAATAAACACTACCATAATAGCTTTACATTGCTTTCCCCAAGAGGAATTTAAACATGAAGGCAGATAATGCATTCTATAATAAAATTCCAGCCCTGGCTGGTGTAGCTCAGTGGATTGAGTGTGGGCCTGTGAACGAAAGAGTTGCTGGTTCAATTCCCTGTCAGGGCACATGCCTGGGTTGTAGGCCAGGTCCTCAGTAGGAGCCACGCGAGACGCAACCACACATAGGTGTTTCTCTCCCTCCCTTTCTCCTTCCCTTCCCCTCTCTCTAAAAATAAATAAATAAAATCTTTAAAAAAAGAAAAATTCCATTTAGTGTTTGGTTCAATGCTGTGCCTCTCTGCAGCAGTTCATACTAAATATTTGTCAAATTTCTAAACTTAAAATTATGGGAAAGAGCATGGCAATTTTATATGCTGACTTCTTGTTCTCTGTGTGTGACAAACTAGTGGAATGGCTCTTGCATGGTACCTTGGCCACCTTGCACATATCCACAAAGTCCACAGAGGCAAGGCTCAACCACAGTCACACTCAAATCTTGGGGAAAGAGAAGGGTCTGTGATCCTCTGAGGTACATGGCAAGATAGACAGATGGCATAAGGTCATTTCTTAATTGTTCTCCTATCTTGTGGGAATATTCCCCAAGACAGTTTGACTCCTTCCTTCATTCTGGCAAGGCATGGGGCATTCTTTGTCCAGCTGTAAGTATAAAATTGCAAAGCTGCGATCAGAGTTGACTGCTCAGTAACAGGTCCCTCTCTCCAGTTTTGTTTTATTTTGTGGGACTGGGGACATGGGGAACTGATACCACACTGATCATGTCTTCTCTCTCTGTGTTAGTAGTAAACTGAATCCATTTGGTCTTATTGTGCTTACCTGCCATCGTGCTGCTGTTTAGGGGCCACTTGACCACTTAACATAAAGGAATGGGATTTTCTTTGGCATGGTTTGTGGAATTTGTAATTACTTTGTAATTAGTTTACTTTGACTTGCTTTTAATTTCAGCCTTTGATATTTGTGCTTTGTTAAGTAGCTCCAGTAAAGATGATCCTTGCTGTGTAAATACAGTATTTTCACTAAAGAGCTCAGTACAGTATACTGGCTGTAAAATTTGTCTTAATCTGGACACATCAAAGATGAAGCACTTAATTTTATTTAACATGATAGATTGCACTTGGTTTCCTTCCTTCCTTCCTTCCTTCCTTCCTTCCTTCTTTTATTTTCTCTCTTCAAGGACTACTTTTGTTTTAGAATCTAAAGCCTGCTAGAGTTATTCTGGGGAGTCAGTTTGATGATAAGTAGTCTTGTATTATGTTAGACTTTACTTTCTCATGCAGTAGAACAGTGTATTAATTAAAGCAAATAAAAAGTGTACTGTATGAACAGATCCATTTGATTTTCAGTGGCTAGTTGATCTTGACCTAGGCAAAAGAATATCAATATCAGATTACTCATGTGTAAATGGAAATGTCTTAGAGATGGTCAAGATGACATGTTTTGCCATTGCTTACTTCATTAATCAGACTATAACAATTCAGATTTTATTGTTTTTTGCTTTAAAAATAATTTACATTAAAGCATGATTTTGACATTAAAATTGCATACTTTCATAGTAATTTCCATTTTAAAACTTTTGACATAATAGAATATCAGTATAACAGGACTCAACATAGTGATGTTTGGTAGCAGAACAAGTTGTGACCCATAAAAATTAAATGATTATATATAATACCAACTTATAATTAACTTGTAATTGTTTGCATATATCATTCTTATGAATGGAATATATGTGGTTAGAATTCAATGTACCTTATGAAACAAAATACCTTTAAATAGTATAATATTAATTGTATTTTTCTTATAACAGAAGCAATGCCTGCTTATTGAAGAAAATTTGGAAAATAAAAGCATAGAAAAGAATATACAAACTCCTGGTCATTCCACCAACCTTGAATATACATTAACATTTTGGTATATTTCCTTCATACCTACACACTCATCAATACCTGTAGGTCTTTATATGTATATATGCAAGTATATAAAATGTACATTTTTAAAAGAAATAGTTGGTTCATATTGTTTATATAGTTCTATACTTTCTAGTATAATTTTTTGTTTTATGAATTTATTTGGATGACATTGGTTATTAAAACCATACAGGTTTCAAGTGTATAGTTTTACATTTTAAATGTTCCAGTTATTATCCTGTGAGCATTCTTACTTCCATATTAAGGAATTAAGTCTGTAATATCATTTTTTAAGTTAAGTTTTTAAAAAGATTTTATTTACTTATTTTTAGAGAAAGGGGAAGGGAGAGAAACATTGATGTGTGAGAGATACATCTATTGGTTGTCTCTCATATGCCCCCTACTGGGGACCTGGCCCACAACCCAGGCATGCGCCCTGACTGGGAATCGAACCAGTCACCTTTTGGTTTGCAGCCCAACATTCAAGCCACTGAGCCACGCTGGCCATGATAGCCCTTATCATTTTTAAAGACTGCAAGATACTCCATTTTAAGGATACACCATATTTTCTTTAGGCTTTACCTATTACCTGTTATTGGACATTTAAGTTGTTTCTAATTTTCTATTATTTAAATAACCCTAAAGTGTACCTAATTTTTATCCATATTTAGTTGTTTTCAAAAACTGCTAGAGACTTGATTCTTGGATCAGTAGGTATGAAAGAATATTTTTGAAGGACCTTTATGTATTTATATTGCCAAAATTGCTTTCAAGACAGGTTACCTCATTTTGAATTCCCATCAGTGATATATGAAAGTACTCAATTCAAAGTAGCTTTGCCAGCAGAGAGTAATACCTTTAAATCTGATGGATGAATTATGGTACCTTATTTATTATATTTCTTTTGATTATCAGTGAGGTTGAACATTTTCATGTGTGTGTTTGATAATTTTTATTTTTTAATCTGTTTATGTCCTTGGCTCAGGTTTTATCAATGAGTTGTTGGTATATTTTGCTTTTGCAGTTTTCCTCTCTTTTTATGTAGCTAAATCTAGAAGTCTTTTCATTTGTGAATTATTCCTTTATTTGATGCTTTGAAGGTCATTCCCCATTATAATATTAAATGGCTATTCACTAGAATGTGTTTATAGTTTTTTTATGGTTCATTTTCATGTTTATATTTTTCCCCCATCTGGAATTATTTTAGTAGAAGTTATGTGATGAGGTTATAACATTTGTCTTTTGAAAATAAGAATTTTTTCAAGAACTGTTTAATAAATAATCCTACGTTGATGCAGTATGCCAAATGTACAGTATATTAATAAATTTTATAAGGTTGAAGTATAGTGCCATTTTTAAACTTTGCTTTAATGTTTGAATATTACACTGTTTATTAGTCAATATTTCTTGGTAGAACTGAAACACATTGTAAAATTTCCTACAGATAAATGCATAGAGCTGCCATTTTTTTTAATGAAGTCTTGTCTCTTCACATGGCTTAGTAATTGTATGACTCACAGTCCTTTCCTCACTGAGCATGCATGCAATCTGCCCTCTGGTTAGCAGCTGTGGTTTGTCCTTGCAGCATCTGTTTTTTTGTACCCTTGCTTTTCAAAGTGCCTGTGCTCAAATAGAGCCTCTCATGGTTGGTTGCTGCAGATAAGTGAGATCTGCTTGTTCTTTCTTAAATTGTTGGCTTTAAAGCATTTTTTCTAATGTCTACTTGACACTTTTTTTCTCTCCATCATACTTGTGGTTAATATGACAAAGGGTAGCTTAGGAAATCGGTGACCTGTATGTCTTACTCATTCAACAAGGTGTCAGTGTTATAGACTGACTTTTCATTATCTTGTCCTGAATGACAGGACAACAGCCTTCTAGGGAACACCAAATCAGGAAATCACCTGTTTTTGCAGAGAGCATCTGTTGAAAACACATGCCAGAGCCATGGGGTTGTCATTTCCCATCAGGCTCCAACATCAGAGTCTCTAATATTTCAAAGACACTGTCCATTTTTTCATTGGCAGACAGCTGTGGTGCCTTCTGTTTCCTTGTTGCTTTCGTTTCTAGTCTTGACATTTCTTTTAGATGGAAAAATAGATAAGGTCTTAACATTGAAGACCATGTTAATCAGATTTTAGCTCACATTTGAGTAAGATCAGCTACTGAAGAACACATAAAATAATTTTTATTTTCATGTTAGGAAATAACTAAGTTGATTTTATACACTTTTTGAAAGACATATAATTCTGGTATATATTTTCCATGTCATAAGAACTGAACATAATAGTTTCCATCACTTTATTTTATATCTTTATGAAAATTGTGTATTGTTATGTACAAATGATAATTTTCTCCTCATTTCTGTTGCTTCTTCTAAGTATTTTAGATTGTTGCACAGTATTTACTCATTTTCAACAGCCCCGAGATAGTGAAGAGTAGTATTTGAGTGATTTTTTAAAGATTTTATTTATTTTTAGAGAGAGGGGAAGGGAGAAAGAGGGAGAGAAACCTCCATGTGTGGTTGTCTCTTGTGCTCCCCACACTAGGGAACCTGGTCTGCAGCCCAGGCATGTGCTTTCACTGGGAATCAAACCAGAGACCCTTTGGTTCACAGGCCAGTGCTCAATCCACTGAGCCATACCAGCCAGGGCAGTATTTAAGTGATTTTGACAACGTTTTATAGGTAATAATTAGTAGAATCTGAATACAGCTCAGATCCAGCCTAGTGTTAATCTGCTAACAAACAGTTGCCCATCCGTTTTCAGTCGATAAGAGTTTTGTAAACTCTAAGATACACCCCAAAATGATGTAGCACTGGTCCCACCACAACAACTGTCTCAAAGGTAGTTTCAGTAGAACTAAGTGGGGCTGATTGTTTTTGCATAGTTCCTGTCACTGAAGTGTTATTATCTAAACAGATAGTATTATCTAACTAAACAGGTGCTAGAATGGAACAATGATTGGGATTGCTTAGGATTGGTGTCTGATTGGGCTTTTTGACTGTCTTAACACTTAGTGCCAAATTCATAGGGCTTAATGGGATTTTGTTTGAATGAATTGTTCATAAATAGAGTCAAGCCAGGATGCTGCATGGGAAATAAGGATAATGAGGCTTGGGAGGTGAGGATCAGGATTTGCCTCCCTCTATCCCAGACTCTAGTGCAGGGCCACAGAGAGTTTGATACTTAAGATATTTTAATTATTTTACCTTACACAGTTTCTGAGGCTTCAACTTCTAATCTCTGCTCAATAAGGAATGAACATGATATTATTGGGAGATAATTTTGCGTGGGTTTTATGTTTCTGCACATCTTCTGAGTGAGTTACTAAGTAACCTTTGTTCATGGCTCTATTTTGGAAGAATGTGATAGATTCTCGCAGCAGAGCAAAGGAAAATTATGCTTACTGTCCAGCAAAATAAAGAAAATGTCTCCCTTTGAACAAAGTGCAGACATGCTTACTGTGTATTATAAAAGATTTGTGTTTCCTCAGCTCAGAGTTTCTGTCCCAGAATATGATGTGCTGTATGTGCAGGCATCCATTGGTAGGTGCCCATCTGTGTTGCTCCTGTGAGATTTGTGGGGGAAGGGGAACTGATAAAAATGTGTTGCTCACACCACTTGCTCTGCTATGAGTGATACAATCCTTTGGAGTCTCATGCCTTCTGCCAGCACCTACACAACTGTGGTAGACTAACTTGTCAGCTTACAAGTAGGGTAAAGTCTCAGATCCTTCAGAGTTCTTGATGGGTACTCAGTACAATAGTTTTGCTGATAAGATGTCCACCTTTTGGAAGAAAGTTGTGTAATGAATTTTCTTTACTCTTCATTTATTGAATTGGTTGGAAATATTGAACAATTAATAAGGGTCCACTCTTTTAGGAACCAAGAAAACTATGTGTTGGCTCAGACTAAACAGTTCTGACTTGGTAAATTAAGAACAAGTGAGAGCTTTATAATAGGGTTCATTATTTTCTTAACTAAAAATTGGGACTAAAAGTAAGATTTATGTTCTGCTTCCTATTGCAAGAAACAACCTAGGATATGAATGTGGTTAGGTGATTTAGAATTTCTCTGACCCTGCTTTGTGGTTCCAATGGAACAGGATATTTTAAATTTAGGACAGGAAGTTACAATAGTGTGTTGGAACAGTGGAAAAGTACACCCAGAACATGGGTTTTGAAGTCAAATCAGGGTTTGGAACCCTAGTGCTGTCAGTTATTACTAGTTTCGTTAACATTGGGCATACCATTTAATGTGTCTTTTGCTTGGCATGTTAATGAGGAATAGTAGCTGCCTCACAGGGTCGTTATGAGGATTAGAAATAATTGTGCAAAACCTATAGTTTTTTGATCTAGCACGTGGGGTGGGTGAGTATGTGTGTGTAATAATTGCTGTAGTTCCACTTAGGTTACTGTTAGTATGAATTTAGAGTTGTGACTTCAAACTATTTCTTCACTTAATACTCATATTTGTTGAAGCAGAAAATTCTACGATGATATCTTTGTTAATGATGAGGATATGTTCTAACAACACACTTCATTAGAAGTTTTTCCAGAGGTAAAAATGTGTCAACTTTTCAAACATTACCTAGGCTTTTTCTTCAGTAAAAAGGACTATAGCAATCTATATTATTAAATGTCACTTAAAGAAAACTCATGTATCATTTTAACATTTTGTGGCAAAAACGGTACATCCTTTTGTACACTGATTAAGATAAAATTATAATTAGTATAAGTAATATAGTATAACATAGTATTTTTCAACTTGTGTGTAGCAAGAATTTTTAAGACATGTAATACCTGACTATTTAGTCAGGGGCACTGACCTCTTTTCCCTTACATTGTCAAATAGAAAAATAATAACTTCCGCCCTGGCTGGCATAGCTCAGTGGATTGAGCGTGGGCTGCGAACCAAAGCATCGCATGTTCGATTCCCAGTCAGGGCACATGCCTGGGTTGCAGGCCAGGGCCCCCAGCAACCGCGCATTGATGCTTCTCTCTCTCTCTCTTTCTCCCTCCCTTCCCTCTCTAAAAATAAATAATAAAATAAGATCTTAAAAAAAAGATTGATGAACTTTATAAAAAAAAGAAAAATAATAACTTCCAATACAACAATAGCCTCCAGTGTGAATGAATCAAAAGTATACCTATTTTTGTCAGACTAGCAAACATTGTATCTTTTGATGTGCTGCAAAATTTTAGCCATTAGCTTATATTTGCCATGAGAGATGCTAGCCAATGGACCAGGAATTGCCCTGTGTGGCAGATGGACTCATCTGTGGCTCATGTGGCTGCAGCTGGGGAGGCAGCAAACACATTTCAGTTCCATCTGACTCTTCTCCTTCTTTTCCTAGCTTCTCTGACCTCTGAAGATGAAGAGTGTTATAGAACATAATTTAGATCAACTTATTTAAAATGATCTATTAATTTTTCTAACAGGCTTCCAGCAGTTTTACAAGGAGCCTTTTGAAGGAAGGCAGGACACAGAACCCAGTAGTCTGTCTACTGTTGAGTTACAGCCAGTACTGCTTGATATGATTTATGATTAAAATCAAGACAAAAGAAAAATTGTTCAGTGTTTACAAAGGTGCTTATTCCCAAGGATACTAATTAAATAAGATTGCCCCTTAATGCTTAAGAGAAATAAACACAGCTATTTAATTAAAAAAATTTGTAGACATGCTCTCATTAATTCTGATAAACAATTTTTGAGAAGTGTGTTAGTTTCCTGTGGGTGCTGCAACAAATTACCACAAACTTGATGGTTTAAAACAACAGAAATTTATTCTCTTACAGTTCTGTAGAACAGCAGTCTGTAGTGAATCTTATGGGGCTAAAAAGTGAAAATTTCAGCAGAGTCCTATGCCCTCCATTCCTTGCCTCTTCCAGTTTCTGATGACTGCTGGCATTTCTTGGCTGCAGTGTCTGCCTTCATCTACACAGGGCCTTGTCCTCAATGTATCGGTCTAATCTCCCTCTCTGCCTTCCTCTATAATAGCACATGTGATGGTATTTAGGGTCCATCTGGATGATCCAGGATAACCTCACTGCAAGAGTCTTAATTACATCTGCAAAAATGTTATCTTATCAACCAACTTTCACAGGTTTTGAGAATTAGAACCTGATATCTGTAGGGGCTGCCATTCAGCTCACTAAAAGAACATAAGGAAAACATTTTAATTTCCTTTTTTTCATGGGAAAGGTGAAACATCTTTATAACTGTCTTTCTGCAAGTTCTACTTCTCCCCTTAGAGGGCAGGCTTTATTTTTTTTTCTTGTGTTTGAACAAATTTAATGCCATATATTTTGTCTTTTACAGATATGGCGAAATAAGGCAGTGCACTACATAATATACTTGCTACTTAGTCGTCAGTCAATAGCCATGCCGACAAAAGTGATCTCAGAGAAATGTTTATTAAAATGCATATTTACCTTAAGTATTCAAAGATCTTTATCTGCACTAGCATTATGAACTGATATTTGTGAACGATAATGATTTGTTTTCCTTATCTCTCTTCTAGAATCACTGTTAAATCTGCTCATTGCTTGAGGCTGTGGTCACGTAACACTCATAGTCTTCTTATAACTGGCAACTACATCATGGTTTAAACTCCAGTTCAGTCTACACAGGTTTTCCTTTATACATTTTTCTCATATATTAGGTAAATAGAATGCCCACACAGGCTTATTACATCAGTCAAAGGGCAGATATTTTATTGTGCAAACTCCCTCCAAACAGCTTGGCAAACAGTTCTGCTTTGGCAGTAAGAACTCTGATTCCCCTTGGACATGAACTTGCCACCATAATGTTTTGAAGGAGAAGTGATATATTTAACATTTCTTTTTTTCTTTTTTAAATTTTTTTTATTTTAATCATTGTTCAAGTACAGTTTTCTCCCCTTTACTCCCATTCCAGCCCACCCACCCATCCCTACCCGCTTCCCTCCCATTACCAACTTCCCCCTAGTTTTTGTCCACGTGTCTTTTAACTTTGTTCCTGTAAACCCTTCCCCTTTTCCCCTGAAACTCCCTCTTCTCTCTCCTCTGGTCACTTTCAGCCTGTCCTCTATTTCAGTGTCCTTTACTTATTTCTTTGTTCTGTTGTTTAGGTTCCTGTTAAAGGTGGGATCATATGGTATTTGTCTTTCACTGCCTGGCTTATTTCGTTGGAGAGGTTGTGGAGAAAAGGGAACCCTAGTGCACTGTTGGTGGGACTGCAGACTGGTACAACCACTATGGAAAACAGTATGGAACTTCCTCAGAAAACTAAAAATGGATCTGCCTTTTGACCCAGCCATTCCACTG
>PVIA01014624.1:0-26221 GCA_004024845.1 Tonatia bakeri
AACCCACTTGGTCATGGTGGATGATCTTTTTAATGTATTGTTGGATGCGGTTTGCCAGTATTTTGTTCAGGATTTTAGCGTCAATGTTCATCAGAGATATTGGCCTGAAGTTTTCTTTCTTTGTTGTGTCTTTATCTAGTTTTGGAATTAGGATGATGTTGGCCTCATAAAAAGAGTTTGGGAGTCTTCCATCTTTTTGAATTTTAAAACTATGAATTATTACACCCATATTATTACCCTACCAACCACACTCAAGCAGGCATCACTTCTGCTGGACCCTGTGTGTATATGTGTTTGGAGGTGTGTGCAAAGACACTGTTTCAGTCTTTGCACACCCCTCCGTAATCCAATTGACTTAGCTAAACCAACTAACAGCAATGATTGCAGTGGTAGAGATTAGTCTTAAGGGTACCTTTTCACATGATTGCATATAAATTATTATTATTTCTATATGTTTAAACCTAGTGAATGGGAATTGAATGGGAAAAGCCCAAAGGTCGTTGATTAACTTATTAATTAATTTACTGGTGCATCCATTCATTTATCTAGTTTAACTACAGATCTGTGCAGGCATTCACTCCTACTTACTAAGAATCACGTACCGGCTCGACTAAGACCTGGCAACTGTGACCCAGAAGACATGAGATACGCATATTGGTTACTCGATTGGTTGCCACAGGTTGTTACTTACCTGAAAAGACGCCTTGGTGAGAGGTATGGTCAGAGGCCTGATAACCTGTGTCACAGTGAAGTCTCAGGATGCGGAGTAAGGCCCGTGTCTGGGACTGAATCGTTGCCTTGCAGCTCTGAGTGCTCTAAACCCTTGCGTGGCGGGTAACTCGTTCTGGTGTGAGGCTGTGTGAGCTGGATACACACACTTCCCTCAGGTCCACGGCTTGTTCTTTTTCTTGTTTCTGTGGCAGGTTTATATGCCGCAAGTTAAACCATCAGGGATCTGATGGGAAGTTCAGTCCACCATTTAACAAGCTGAGTTTAAACTCCCGCTCCCTTCAAGTCAGGCTGAAAGTGTATCTGGCGTCCAGTTTCTGAGATGGGTGACTCTAGGTCAGGGAAAGCTACATACAAGTCGTGCCATAGCATTTGAGAGCCGGAAAGGTTTATAAGTGAAACAAAGGTCACCATCTCCTTGATGTTTATTTCATGTCAGGTACTTTACCTGTATTATCTCTAATCCTTAAAACACTACAAGGTGAGTAGAATTAGAGTTTTTTCACCCATGAGGAGTCTAGGCTTGGAGATGTTCGTATTCCCAGAGCTGGAGAGGAGAGGTTGGAAGAGCCCAGTTGTGTCTAACCCCAAAGTCAGCTTTTATTTGATTGGGCTCTGTGATTCGGTCTAGCTTCAGTTTCCACAGGTAGGGAACTTAAGACTCAGAAATTGGAGAAAACCCAGATTCATTCCTGATCAAGAGGTCTTAATGAACCAGAGAGAATTTGATCAAGAACATTAAATACGATTAATGGCCATCATCATAATGAACACTGAGCCTTAAAAATAATTCTCACTGAAGTCAGGAATGGTGAAGAATTCACGAAACCACCGCTATTACTTGACATTGTTCTGCAGTTGTGGTGATGGAAATGAGGGAGAAATTAAGAGTTAAAAGAAACAGTAGGGATGAGAAAATGTCCATAACTGATCTCTAGATAAAACTGAGTGAAACAACCACAAATTTTAGTAAAACCACTATTAGAATTTAGAACATAGGTGGGCTGCTTCCTCTACATGTTCAAAAGCTACAGCTCTGGAAATGCAGAAGACACAGAAAGGTAGAAACAATCCTGAAAAAGAACAAAGTTAGAACACTCAGACCTTTTAACCTCAGCACTTGTCAGTTTCAGTCATCGAGACAAGGGGGTGCTGTCCCGGGGGCAGGTGTAGATGAAAAGAATAGAATTGAGAGTCTGGAAATAAGCTCTTCTGTTTCTAGTCAAATGGCTTCGAGGGTCTGCCAGGGCGACCTATTCCTGCCAACTAAAGCAACAGCCACAACTCTCAACAGAAGCCTCATAGAAGAAAGCATAGGAGTAAACCTTCTTGTCCTCAAGTTGGGCAGATCCTTCTTAGATGTAACAGGTAAGTCCAAGGGACGAGAGAAGTAGGAAGTCTATGGGACTTCATAGAATTAAAAATGGGTGTACTGTAAATATAGTGGAAAGATAAGCCATAAATACTGGCAGACCATGTGTCTAATAAGAGACTGGTACCCAGAATATAATAAAGAACCCTTATAACTCTATAATAAAAAGGGAAAATATAGGAAAAGTGTAGAAAATATAGAAAAGAACATAAAAATATAGAAAAAAAGTTGGAGCATATTCACATATAATGGCAAGTCACATGATCAAAGTCATTAGCCATTACTAATAAAGCAAAGCAAAAGTAGGAGTAAAAAGATATTAAAGTGCCCTGGCTGGTGTGGCTCAGTGGGTTGAGTGCGGGCTGCAGACCAAAGGGTCACTGGTTTGATTCCCAGTCAGGGCACATGCCTGGGTTGCAGGCCAGGTCCCCAGTGGGGGCGCTCAAGAAGCAACTACACACTGGTTTCTTTCTCTCTCTTCTCCTTCCCTTCCCATCTCTCTAAAAACAAATAAATAAAATCTTTAAAAAAATAAAGTTATCAACAGTTAATAGCAAGTATTATTTTCAATCACAGATCACTAAAACCATTTCAATCAAGAACTAAATAAGCATAGCCATTGTTAGAGAATATTTTCTTGAAAGTTCTAGAAATGGAGTAAGAAAATAAATTGAAATAAAGATATAAATATAAGGAGAAAAGTGATGAACCTATATCCTTTAGATAATGAAATTATTTTACACCTAGAAAACACAAAAGCCCATAGTGAAAAATGAAAAACAACGGTCTCCTTCAAGTGATAAAAGAATTCAGTAAAGAGATTCGATATGATAAAATTACAAAAAGGAGCTGTGCTTTGATGTATCAATGAGCATTTAGAAATTGAAGTGGAACCAAAATTATATTCACAGTGCTGAGAAAAAAGAACAGTGAAGTCTAACTAATAAACAATATGAAAACAGTAGAAGCTTTCATAAATAAGATTTCTGCAAACTGTGTTAAGATACGAGTCAGAAAGACATGCGATGGTTGATGAATAGAACGGCGGTTCCCCGGAAACCACTGTAAGTTTAAGTGTAATTGTGGTTACAGTCCTGACATGTCTTTCTTTTGAAACTGGGTAAGATTATCCTGAGAGCTTCTGTGAATGAATAAATGCCAGAATTGCCAAGAAAAGCATGCAGAAAAATAGAAAGGGGGAACGTACATGAAATATCATTTAAAATAGCCACTCACGTCGGTTTATCATAGCCCCAGAGTATAAATAGACATATAGATTAGTAAAACCAATTGGAGAATCCAGAACTCTATCTGAAGATAAATGAAAGTTGAATACACAATGACAGTAATATTTTGACAAGTGGAAAAACATGGGTTCTTTACAAATGGGTATTGGCATAGCTGGCTATCCCTCTGGAAGAAAGGAAAATTAACCCCCACCTTCCCCAAAACACAGTTCCAGGAGGGTTAAAGATTCAATGTGGAAAGAATAAGACAATAAAGTATTAGAAAATGAATATTTAGGGTGCTTCATGTCATATTTATGGATAGGATAAAACTAAATCACTTGTTTATGGGCCATACAAAATTTAAAAACTTTTGTATGGGAAAAGTTTTCATAAATCAAGTGAACAGAAAACAGGGATGGATTTGGGGAGACTGTTTTAATGTAAACGATATGAGTAAACATCCGTTCGCCATGAATGGCCCTTTCCAACACCCCACTAGAAACGTTAGTGGAGACTGGAGCAGCAATGCGCAGAAAGGCAATCCCAGACGGCTGCCAGATGTGCAGGGGCTCACCTCTCCAGTCATCAGTTATGCAGATTAATGAGACGGCCCTTTATGCCCGACCAGCCCTGAACACAGCAGAAACACCTGTTGCTGGCCGGGATACAGAGGAAAATGGACTTTAATGTACTGCTAGTGGAAATGTGCTTTAGTATAGCCTTTTGGGAAAGCAGTCTGGCAGTACCTATTTAATTAAAAGTATCCCTCGACCCCGACATCCCGCTGTGGGACACCATCCCAGAAAAACAAATGCATCCGTAGGTGAGGGCACGATGCATGCATAGGAATTTTGTTGTATCACTGTTTGTTGTGCAAAGAAAATGGAAAACAGTGAATTTCTATTAGAAGCAGACTGGTTGCATATTGTGAATGTTACAGAAATTATACAACTTTTATTACTGTATCTCTTGACTTGAAGAAATTTACATGAGATGATTGTATGGGAAAAGCAGGATATTAAATAGGTTGGTGTACAGTGATTACATTTTAAATTATAATAAACAGACACATGCATATATATGTATATATCTGTGTACATAATTCTCTGTGTCTGTCTGTCTGTCTCTGTCTTTTTCTCCCCTGCCTTTTGGTCTTCATTTTATGGCCAAGTAGTATTCCATTGTATAAATGAACCATAGCTGTTTTATCCACTTATCTACTGATGGGCACTTGGGCTGCTTCCAAATATTGATGGTTATAAATAACACTGCAATGAACATAGGGGTGCTTATGTTCTTTGCAAGATCCAGAAAGTACTCATGGGCATACAATAAAAAATCAGTGCCCCTTTAATCCCTAAGTAAACTGGGTCCCTCCCAGGGGCACCCATTGCTACCAGTTTCTAGTGTGATCTTCAGGTATGAGCATGCACATATTTTTACACATTTTATACAAGTTGTGCCATATGACTCAACCTGCTCTGCATCTTGAATTCTGACTTAGCATCATCATATCTTAGTCATAATTCTATACCAGTGCTAATATACCCCTTTACCCTTTATAACAGTGACCTAATAGCCTGTCATATGGATCTGCCTGTCCCTTTGTTGTGGATGTAATGCTTAGGCGAAAACTTCAGGTTTTATTCTAAGTGTCAGTTAGCCACTGAAGACTTTTTAATAGGGGAGAAATGCATTAGGAATTTACATTTTAAAAATATTATTTGAAGATTAGCAATAATATAAATATCCACAACCATAATCAGGCTACAGCTTTTTGTCCATCGTGGCAATTAATGGGGTGTCGGAACAAGGTCCCCCCAACATCTATTTCTCTGTGTACATGTTCTCTTCCGTGGCACGACTTTTCCATTTCTTAGCCAAAGGCTGGAATGGGTACAAAGAAAAACATGCAATCAATTAAAGATTCTTTAGATGTCTGAGCTATGACTTGTAATTAAACTTTGCTGGCAGATGAGGTGCGTGCACATGACTGTAGATGCTCGTACACGTTTTAGTGTCATTTTTCTCTGTCACCTGACCCACGCCTTTTTCTGCCTGCTCTCCGTTGAGGCATTACAGTGCACCCTGGGAATCAAGTAATGAGACCTGGCCCCTCTGCTGGTACAGCTCACAATAAAAGAAAGATAAATGGTAAAAAATAAAATTATATTACAGGGCAATAATTCCACCATAATGTTATAAACAGTGTTTTAAAAGCACAGAAAGGAATAATTTATTGTGCCCTAAATTATATTTAAGTATAATAATAGCTACCATTTACTGAGCCTTCTATCCTCTGCCAGGCTCTGTGGCAGATACTTCCCTTGTATCCAGTGCCTAATTGGTCTTCACATCAGTGAAAGGTGGGCACTTTCATTATTATCTCTTAATGTATGAATGAATTAAGCATTGCAGAGGATAAATAAGTTATCCAAATTCTCGCTGCTGGCAGTCCACAGAAATAGACTCTGAGCTCAAGGCTGTCCCATCAAAAAGACCCACGAGATATGTTGCTATGTGTGACATCTTCATGTTTTAGTGTGTGACCTTTAAGCCTGATTTTGAACTTGTGACCGGATGTGAGATTCGAAGTGACCATGATCACTGATGTTTGTGAAAGCTTAAAAAACTGCCTGAGTATCTGCAGTTTGTTTTCTTTTTGTTTTCACTGCAGTTTTTTTCTAATACTTTTCTAAATCACAGCACCAGGTCAGAAACTTTTATCTCCTGAGGCCATGGCAGACATGACTAATCCATCACGGCACTAGCTTCGGAGGAGCTGAATGATTTCTGTGCCCTTCCACCTGGTAACCCAGGTAGGCATGATTAATTGATCAAAGTCAACAGGAAAATTGAACATATTTGTCGTCTCCTGTTCCAAAGGCACACTGCTCAGTGAATGCAAATTTAGGAGGGAAATACACTTTAAAGGAAGATAAGGTAGAGGAGGCCCACAGAAAATGCCCAGAGGAACATTATGTGCATACTAGGTGCTTTTGAGCACAGTAGACTCTCGATAAATATAGACTGAGTACATTTGAAATGCAGGCAATGGGTACCTTGCCTTTCTTTTGTCTGCATTATTTAATCTCTCGGCTCCCGCAATAGATCGGGAGGGCGTGCAACCAGACCGCAGTTCTCTGTTGAGAGTGTGGAAATTCAACAGGACTCGCTCCAGGATGAGCCGGGAAGGGAGACAAACATGCGAGTCTCAGGCTGCAGGGCGCCCGCCTCAGCACACTGACGGATGGCTGGAGGAGGGCTGAGGCTAATGATGCCAGTCAGCTGGAGGGCTTTCGCAAGCCCCGACATCTGTCACCCCTGACACCTGCCTTCCCCCCGGAAAGTGACAGATGATGCATTGAGCCACAGTGGTAATGTAAACCTCCGTGTCTCCAGAATCCCTTGTCTACTGTTCTTATGACAAGCAGTTCTTTTATGTGCAATTTATTACCCTCTAGAAAGCTTCGTCTAGACACGGCCTGTGTTCCCGGGGAGCTTTCCTTATCGTGAATACGTGCTTTCCAGGTCCTAGGGATGAGGTGTAGGATAGGCCATGCGTCCTTCCAGGGCTGTGAGTTAGGATCCATGCAGAAGTGGAACTGCAGCCCACTCTGAATATCAGCCCCAGCTGCATGGTGCCGGAAGCCAAGGATCCGAACACCCTGCTCCCAGCCTGTGAGCCGGTGCTACTCCACTGGTGATGCCAGAGGACCGCATTTCTCTCCCCTTTCTCCAGTTCATCTTAGTGGACCGTGTTCCATCAGTACCTGAAACATACTCTGTTTCTAAACATGTAGGATGAGATTTCCTCACGTTCCCTTGTTCTCATTACCCTCCTTCCCTAGCTCTTTCCCCCCAGCCCACAACACTTCTGACCTCCTCCCCCCTTATACACATTATTTGGCCTTTGGGTTATTGCCTGACCGCCCACTCTGGAACGTAACACACTGCAAATTTGTCCTTCTGGCTTTAGCAATCTTGGAAAATTGCACCCCCTTGTACATATTTGTTCAAGCTTAAGTCAATGACAGATGATTCTTTTAAAATAATTCTTTAAAATAGAAAGCTTTGCGTGATGTAGCAGTTGGAATGCTGAATCTGCAGTCGGAGGAGTTCTTAGTCTCTGGGACCCACCAGTTTGGTCTGTGCTTCTGTAGTGCTGGGGGCAGGGCAGTGGGTCTTCCTGGGGCCCGGTTTCCCATCTCAAAGCAGGAATAATGATGTTTGGTCTACCTATATCATGGGGTTTCCCTGAGGCTTATGTGGTATGAAACTACGTCGACACTTTTCCATCATACAAATACCAATTACAGACACACTAAAATATGATCATAAACCCAGGGATAAAAAGCATGCTTGGCCTTGGTGGCACCGTCAGTGTGCGGAACTTGTAGGAGGGACATGGTAGATCTGGCCATGGACGTGGGCTTCAGACCTGTCCTCTGTCAGCCTTGGCTTCTCAGCCTCACTCCCCATTCGGCAGAGGCAGCAGGCACAGTGAAGGGGCTGTCTAGCTCGCTGAGCCTTGGAAATACAGTTTTAAATATTCCCTCTGTTATTTTCTTATGTGTCAAAGGAGTAGTTCTTGAGATAGGAATGTCCAACCCACTGAAAAGGAAAGGTTGATAGCATTATTATATAAATGTACATGTCCATGCATCAGTAATTTTCAGAGCCATTTCACAGATATGAATTTTAGTTACTCTTATGATAGTGCCATGAGGTGTGGCAAGAAAAATGGGGATGGTGTGGGAGAGAGCTAGAGTAGAAGGTGGAGTATTTGGGCTGAGAATTACTAAGAATACCCCTGGCTGGCACGGCCCAGTTGGTTGGAGTGTTGTCCCATAATGGAAAGTGGGTGGGTTGAGTTCTGATCAGGGCTCATACGCAGGTGGCAGCTTCCATCCCTGTTGGTGTGCACATGTGTGGAGGCCGCCAGTCGATGCTTCTCTCTCACATCAATGTTTCTCTGTCCCTTCCTCTTTCTCTAAAAAAGCAATGAAAAAATGTCCTCAGCCGAGGATAAAAAAATTTCAAAAAATGACTAGGAATCCCTACATATCGCCATGTCACACGAGACCATCCCAGGAGGATGGCTGAAACTATGGCTGTTTGCAGTCTTGTTAGATGAGGATTTAATGCCAGATCGGGGTGGGGGGGAGTGACTTAGCAAAAAGCTAATGAAAGGAAATGGAAAAATTTTAAATATTAAAGGCAATTTTGTGGAAGAAGAAACAAACTTACTATGTACTAATCCAGAGAGAAATAGGATTAATGGTGAGAATTCAGGAAAGCAGCTTTTCCATCAGGGTAAGGCTGACCTGTTGTAATAAGCAGAGTTGTCTAGGGTCAGGTCCTGGTCAGCTTCCTTGGGCTGTTTTCCGTTACTGAATTCATAGTGTTTCTAAATATTCCACATTCCTTTTCAACTATCCCCCATGCCACAGCCACTAATACAAGGTTTCTTTCCATTCCATTGCCTCTGTGTGGACGTGAACTGAAGTATTCTATGTAGAGCAGAATCAAATTTAAATATTAGCCTTCTGTTGATATTGGGTCTATACTTTAAATGTACTAATAAATGATTTTTAGTTGAAACTTGGTTTTCCCCGTGTTGGAATAGTCTACAATCTTTTCCCAAAAGGCTTACTTTCAATGAACGTAATTTGGACTTCTCTTCAGCAGCCTAACTAGCTCAGGAAAAACCAAGGCTGAGCATGTGACCTAACTTTGCCCACGTGACCTTGAGCGCAGAGCATTTCCCCTTTTGGAGTTCCCGCATCCTCATTTTCGAAAACTCATCACTTGCACTGGATGATCTATAGGGTTCCTCTCAGCCCTAATTTCTCATGATTCCATTCATCAAATTTCCTCAGAGTGCAGAAGGCAGACTCTTAATTATCCAATGAAACTTTGATAGATTCTGTGTGAATAGTTGTACTTCTTTCTGTACTATTTTACTCACTAGACTCCCCCTTAAATAAATAATAGGCTTCCTAATTTAGAATTGCACCTTAGGCCTTGGCTGGTGTGGCTCAGTGGACTGAGTGCTGGCCTGTGAGCGATGGGTTGCTGGTTCGATTCCCAGTCAGGGCATATGTCTGGGTTGCAGGCCAGGTCCAAGTCGGGGGTGGGGTGGCTGTGCGAGAGGCAACCACACATCGATATTTCTCTCCCTGTCTTTCTCCCTCCCTTTCTCTCTCTCTAAAAATAAATAAAATCCTAAAAAAAAAAAGAATTGCATCTTAGTGAGCTTAGCGTTAACATGTAGTTCTGAGTGTCCAAAAAAAATGAAACACTTACTTCACAAATGCAAACTTTATTCACAGGGTTGGGCTTGAAGACTGATGGGAAAAATGTCTTCAGAGTCTTAAATGTTTGGGTGAGAAGTATGACTTTTCATGTCTGTTTGAAAATACTGATCCTGTTCTCTCCTAAGAAATTGATAGCTTGACATCTTTCCTAGATATTCAAGTATATAGCAAACAAACATTGTGGGGGAGACGAGTTCATTTTTATATATATTTAGTAACAGATTTCCTGGGATGTAATTCACATACCGTCCAATCTGAAGATTTAAATGTACAAGTCAGTGGTTTTCACTGTAGTCACAGAGTTCTGCACCTGTCACCACAGTGAACCTGAGAACATTTCCACCACCCCAGAAAGAAACCCCGTACACACTAGAAGTCACTCCCCGTGACTCCCCTCAGTTGCCCCAATCCTAGTCAACCACTCATTTATGTTGTCCTTACAGATTTGCCCCTTCCGAACAGTTTGCATAAATGGAATCAGTCAGTGGTCTTTGGTGGCTGACTTCTTTCATGGACTGTATTGCCATAGACGAATCATAGAGGATTCATCTGTGTTGTAGAACTTGTCTTAATTATCCAATGAAACTTTGAGAGATTCAAAGGTGCTTTCTTCTTTTTCATGGTCAAATAATATTCCATTGCATGGATTTACCATCTTTTGCATGTTGATTTCATCCATTGATGAATATATATGTGGACATATATTTTAACTTCTCTTGTGTGTGCAAGTTTCCAAACTGTCTGCACTGTTTCTGAATTTACAGCAGCACCAGCCATGGCTAAGCGTTCTGGCCTCTCCACAGCCCGGCCAGCCTTTGCTGTTTGTCTTTTCGATCACAGTCACTCTGGTGGCTGTGAAGTGGTGTCTTGTGATTTTGATTTCATCTCCTTGATGACTAGTGATGCTGAGAATCTTTGCATGTGCTTTTTGGTCATTTGTGTATCATCTTTGAGAAGTGTCTACCAAGATACTTGTACCTTTTTGAATTGGATTATTTTCCTTTTTTATACTTGAGTTGTAAGAGTTCTTCACATATTCCTGTTTCCTTATCAGACATATGGTTTGATTCACAATATTTTCTCCCATTCTTTGGGTTCTTTTCACTTTCTTGATGGCGTCTGTGTTTGAAGCAAAGAAGTTTGAACAAATGAAATCTGTTTTCTCTCTCTCTTTGGCTTGTGCTTTCGGTGTCCTCTCTGAGGACCCATTGCTAAATCACACGTCATAAAGGCTTATCTCGATGTTTTCTTCTAAGAGTTTCATAGCTTTAGCTTTTGCCTTTATGTTTGAGGTGTATTTTGAGGTAATTTTTGGATACAATGTAAAGTGGGGAGAGGGACGTTTTTCTTTTCCATGGGCACATCCAGTTGTCTCAGCACTGTCTGTTGAACAGACTGTTTTTCCGACATTGAATATTCATGGCACCATTGTGAAAATCAGTGACCATGGGTAATGTGAGCTTATTTCCGAACTCTTAATCCCATTCCGTCAGTCTCTGCATCTGTATGTGTGCCAGAACCACGCTGTCTTAGTTACTTTGACTAATAATACCATAAGTTTTGAAATCAGAAAATAAGAGTCCTCCAAACTGATTCTTTCTCAAGATTGTTTTTGCCTAACCTGGGTCCCTTGGGTTTCCATATGAATTTTAGGGTCAGCTTGTAAATTTTTTACTGAGAAGATAACTGGGTGTCTCCTGGGGACTGGGTTAAATCTGCAGATCACAGTGTGGCTGTTGCTGCCATTGAAAAGGAAGTCACAGGCCCAGAATGGAGTCCCTGGTGCTAAACGCCTGGGACACTAAACCTAGATTCCATACCTGATTTCATTGCCATTTCAACCTCTGCCAGAAACATAATCTTAATCAACCTTCAGGAATTCTCTGGTCAAAGACCAGCGAGGAGATCCACCACACAGACCCTCTCTCCTGGTCTAGAAATGGTAATTTCTCTTTGTTGGCTAATAATTCTCCTCCTATATCCTTATTTACATTAAGAAAAAGCTCCTGTTCTGCACAGCCCCTGGGTGTGTCCTCTACTTGCTGAATGGAAGCCGCCCCACTGGTGAATTGCTTAGTAAAGCCGATGAGACTTCCCAACGGACGCAGCTGAAGTTGGCTCTTTGACACTATTTTAACAATCTGAAAACTTCTCGTTAAACATGGTGACTTCCCGTTTATTTAGACATTTTTTTCACTTCTTTTAACAATGGTTTGTATTCAGAGTATAACTTTTACGCTCCTTTTGTTACATTTATTGGAAAGTGTTTAAATCTTTTTGATGCTATTGTAAGTGGAATTTCCTGAATTTTCATTTTAGAGTTGTTCATCGGCAGTGGTACTTGTGGTGAGATATGAAATACCGATTTTTCCTTTGTCCCTGCTTCTTGGCAGGGGCTCCGAACCCCCTTGGAGTCTCCTCAGGGGCAGGAGTGTCTCTCGTTACTTGTAACGAGCCCCTTTTGACCACGTCGGAGTTGGTGCTGGTGAGGTGACGTGGAGTGGGCTGCCGCCTGACCGCAGCATGAGGCTGGTCAATGAAAGGCCGAGCGATCAGAGCCTGTAGAGACTCGGAGAGGAAAGTGATGAGCTTCCGGGCCGGCGAGCGGGTCAGGGTGTTCGGAGGCCGCGCCCTGCGGAGGGCGTGGGGGAGCGCTGCACAGCACCCCCTCCCCCCGCACTGTGCCCTGAGCATGTCTTGCACCTGGTCACTGCGCCCTTTATAAGAAACGGGGCATTTTAGGTACTGCGTCAGAGTGACTGTGACTACTCAGTCCCCGTCTCCGTTGGGGTTAGTATTATTATTTACTTGTTTATTTTTTCTAGTGACTAACTGGAGGATTTCAGTAGAGTCTGTTTCCCCTGCAGTGAGTGAAGTTATCCATGTTGGTAGAGAATTATGTCCAAGATGGATTTCTAGCGAAACTGTGAAGTAGAGTGTAGAGAGCCTGCTCCCCGTTACGTGGGTGGAGACAGGTGGTGGGGCTCTGCGTGTGTGTGTGCGCGTGTGTGTGGTCAGTTTCTAAAAATCAGACTCCCAAAACCGGTGAGGGAGATGGAGAACTGGTGAGCACTTATGAGGAAACCTCATTGTTTTGTACTGTTTTTTACACGTTTTGTTTTGCCGTGTGTGCAATTCTTCAAAAATTCATAAGGGTAGAACAAGTGAGGTGCTTTTTTTAATTAGAAAAGGAAGCTTATATCTATCTTCATTAATTTGATGAATGCTTCTTTTAAGTAGAAATCAAATGAATTTGGAAATTTTGCTTTGATTAGAGACTAATGTATTGATTATATATGTATTATATATCAAAGGGGATGATTCCAAATGTAATGGATATTTTTCAAAAACAAACCAACCTTAGAACTACTGTTTTTTCTGGTCATTCAAAAAATCAGGAGATTTCACTTTGGGCACCGAAATGTTTGTCTGGGGGAGACGCACCTGTCTGTGCCTGGTCTCCTTCCCTGCTGGTGTTGGCCTCCACGACGGTTGTCAGCCCTGCCCTGGTGTTCACTTCCCCGCCGCTGGGGTCTCCCCGTAAGCGGCTGCTTCTCACGGTGATGCGAGTTCCAGGATCTTTCGCAGGATGCACTTATTTCTGGATAGTGGGAGGCAGCCGCTTCTCAAGTGTTACTGTCGGAGCTCCTCTCCCCACGAGGAGTTCATCAGGCTCACTGCAGCCAGATCAACCTGTCATTAAAAAGTAGCATTATACTCCATTTTCTCCAGTTTCTTAAATGGACGCAGAACTTCCCTCCAAAGCCCCTTTCCAGACAGAGGCGGGAAAAGCCCTCGGCAACAGAAAGCTGATCATCTGCAAAGGGAGTGGAAAACACGATGGTGTGAGGACAGCGCGTCCCCGTAACCTCCCTCTGAAGTGACAGTGTGTGGCTCTTCTTGAGTATTAATGTGTCATATTTGTGGACCTGGAAGACGGGGACCATGAGAAAAGAATTTGTTCCACCCGGAACCAGCCGGCTCCCCCGCATCCACACAGGGAGCCGCCCTTCCGGATGGGGCCCTGGCACAGACAGCAGTGGCGTGTGTGCAGACCTGTGGTTGAGAATTTTACAATTGCTTTTCCTGTACTGGGCATAGGTATGCAGGCTTTCCTGTGGTTTATTCTGCCCTGTTCTAAATTCCTGAGAGCAAATGGCTCTGTGTTTTACCTCTTCTGTCATTCCTTGCTGCCCACCAGGATTTGCGACACAGGAAGTGTGATCGTACTTTTGCAGGCTCGTTCTGTGTAAGCAATGGAAAAGAATCTAGACCTCCAGTTGCGTGTTGTGTGTGTGTCAAGTCATATTCGAGGCTCTACTTATTTCAGCAATGTAGTGATTCCCAGAGCTATGTTTGGAAATCCTCTTTGGGACTGGTCAGTTTTCCTAGGAAAAAGTAAAGTGAAGGTCTGTGTGACTTATGGCTGGGCGGAGTCAAATGTGATTCATTTCTTTTAAGACATAGTTTTGTGGGGTTTTTTGCAGGGGGAGGGGGAATTAGATTTATTTTTCCCTGACATTGGCGTGACATTGGTTAATAAAATGGTTTAGGTTTCAAGTACACAATTCTGATACATCATCTGCATATGGCATTGCGTGCTTACCACCCAAAGTCACATCATCTTCTCACTGTATATTTGACCTCCTCTATCCCTGACTGTGCCCCTTAACCCCCTTCCCTCTGGTAACCGCCATACTCTCATCTGTGTCTGTGTGCTTTTGTTCGTTTGTTCCTCTTGTTTTCTCATTTGGTGCTTTCAGTTGTATACCCCACACAGGAGGGAAATCAATCATATGGCTCTTGGCTTTCTCTGCTGGCTTATTTCTCTTAGCGTGATGGTGTCCGAATCCATCTGTGTTGCTGCGAATGGCGGTGCGTCCTTTCTTATGGCCATGTGTTGTTCCACCGTGCACATGCACCCCACCTTCTCCAGCAGCCCTCCATCGGGGGCGCATCAGGTGTCTCCACGTCCTGGCCGTGGTGCATAACGCTGCAGTGAGCACAGGTGTGCGTATCTTAGCAAGTAAACATTTTCAAATTTTGGATAGATACCCAGAAGAGGGGTTGCCGGGTCATCTGGTAGCTCTATTCTTAATTTTTTTAGGAACCTCTGTACTGTTTTCCACCTGATCTGTAGCATTTACGTTCCCAGCAGCAGTGAACGAGGGTTCCTTTTCTCCAGGACCTCAAGTAATAACTTGTCCTTTTGGTCACAGCCATGCTAGCAGGTGCAAGGTGGTGTTTCGTGGTAGTTTTGCTTTGCATCTCCCTGATGCTGCTGGGCATTGTGGGGCTCTGCCAGCCAGCCAGCCAGCCAGCCCTCTGCACTTGGTGTGTTCCTGGTTGCATTCTTGCCTCAGGTGGAGAAGCCAAGTGCGGTGGGGGGTGGGTAAGGGCCCAGACACTGGAGTTTGAAGACTGAGTTTCAGGTTTCCATCACTTCTCTGCACCTCATCAGTAAAAAGTAAAGTTGGACTTCCTGAGTCATCATGAGGATTCGGTGACTTGACATGAGTAAGGGGTCACTCAGGTCCCTGGCTCATAGCAGCTGTGGTCCATGCCGTGTTTCTCTCTCTGTTTCAAAGGTAAATAGGATGTGCGTGTGACAGCTGGCCTTTCCCCGTGTGGCCTCACTGGTTTCACAGTTGTTTGAGGGTGGGAGGTGTCTGGTGTCCTGACCACCGACTTGGAGGATGGTGTGCAAAGAGAGCAGTCTCAGCCCTACTCAAGATGGGGCTGGGGAATCTTATCACACAAATCCCCCCACCCCCTGGCTGCAAGGGGATCAGGGGGCCACCAGCCCCTGAAGCTAAGGCTCGGCAGACTCTGAGCTGTGATGCCGATAGCTAACACTTTGGGAACTACCTATTTACACACAGCACACTCGGGAGAGACCGAGCCGGATGGGAAAACACCGCAGTGTGGGGGCCTTGTGGTGTCCACAGTAGGAGTGGTCCAGGGTGAACACAGGTGAGGCGGTGGGCCTTTCATAGTGAACACGGCGGTAATCTGTCCAACTGTAGGTGGTTTTGTTTGCTTCTGTTTTACTGTGATGAACAAGTCGTTGGTGCAGAAGAGTGAAGACAACACATAGAGGGTAGTCAGTATTTTTAACCTTTCCTGGGCGGAGAAATCCAAAAGGAGGAAAGAAGGGGGAACTTACCTGTACAACATGGACAGGATAATGAAATTAATTTAGGCAAACATGGGTGGTACTCTTACATTTTTAATACTTCCTTTAAATGTTTTCTTTATACATATACTGACAGGTATTTTTTTTTTTTACCTAGCACACACAAGATTAACTCAGCATCCATAACATTTCCAGTGCAGTCTTCTCTGTTTTTCACGTGCTGTCCGAGCATCAGCCGATGCAGCCCCTGCTTCACGCGCCCCTCGACACTTGTGAAAGACAGAGCAGGTCTCCTCTCACGCTCTGATTATGATGTCACAACCGTAAACATGGGGAGAGTTATCTGTGTCTTTGCTCCCTCTTAAAAAAAAAAAAAATTCTGTATTCCCTTTCCTTTTCCTTCACTTTCTCAAATAAAACATACCCAGAAAAAGAACAACCCAGGTCACCAGGATGGAGGTAGTTTATTTTTTTAATGCGGCGAGCGGTTGAATGCCGCGGGCACACAGTAACAGCCATTCCCCCGGAGAGGGCGCTCGTTTGGTTTTACCGGATTTTCTTCACGGAGGGTTCTTCCAGAAGCGTCCTTGCTTGTCTTTTCTTAAATATCGTGAAAATCTCTCTTTCTCTTCTTCTCTGTACTTTGCCCAGCAGTATTACCTTTGCTGTGTGTGTGTGAGATTGTCGTAAAGTGATGACTTGTCCCCAGATTGGCAGTGTCCTGGCTGCCAGCGAGGCTCCTCGTCTTTTTGTGAGGGCGCCGGTCTCCAGGTTTGTTCCTCAGTGAGACTGTTGCATGTTGGCAGTGGGGGCTCTCTGCTCTTTCCTCCAAATCTGGTATTTGCCCATTTGCTTTATTTGTAGTATGATTGATACTCAAAATTTATTCAGTTTTTATATAGGCAAGTATATCTGTTTTTTTTTCTTTAATAACTTTGGGTTTCCGGTCTGAGTTCGAGGCATTTTCCTTCCCCTGGATTGTGTATATTGTCTTCAGGATAGTCTCCAAGAGTTTTATTGCTTTGTTTCTTAGATGTCAGTCCTTCATCCATCTGGAAGACATTTAAATATAGTATGTGAACTATGGGTCCAGTTTTATTTTCTACCAGTTCCCTGGCACCCTTTATTAGAAAGCTGGATTTTTATGCAGACCAGGGTGTGTCCCTGGACTTTCTCTCCCGTTCTCTCAGTGCCCTGCCGCTCGCCGGTGGCCGCAGTGGCCCAGTTTCCGTATTTGTAAGTCAGTCTGCGCCCTGGCATGACCGAGTCCTCTCTCCCGCTCCTTTCTTCCTGCTGAGAAGATTTAGCTGTTCTGTGAAAGTGATTGTTTCATGTAAATTTTAAGTATATTTTATATAATCATAAAAAGGATTCTCTTGGGTCCTGAGTTGCTGTTATATTTATTAACTTAGAGAGATTTTCTGTTTTGTGGTCTACAGTCTTGCATCCAGAGGGGTGGCGTAGCTTTCCATTTGTTTAGATGTTGTTTTATAGCTTCCAAGAGATTATATAGCTTTATCATCTATGTCTAATATCATTTCTGTTGCCTTTATTTCTAAGTCCTTTGTAATTTATTTTTGCTTCAATAACTAAACTAGTTTTTCCCCATTTCTATGTGTAGGTGCCTATTGCTCACAAATCCCATTAATATTCTATTTTTTTTCAGTCTTTTGGGATTTTTGAGCAAGAAATATGATCAGGATAAAAGAGTATCATTTCTTTTTTCCTAATGTTTCTGTGTTTGAGTCAAGTTAATGTTAAATCATAAAGGTTATAGAGGGTTTCCCATTCTGGTTTTTTGTTTTAATTTAAATATTAAATGTTACCCATTTAGAATAATATTTTCTGCTATGCATGGTAGTTTATTAATTTTTTCCTGTATGTTTTTACTTAAATTTTTATTAAAAAGACTGCCAAATTTTATCGAATATCACTTCAGCATTGATTTATTTGCAAATGTTTTGTTCTTTATTTTCTTAACATAAAGTATTATGCAGATAGATTTCTTGGTATTAACCATCCTGGTTTCCTGGAGTAAACCTTTCTTGATCATAATGTAGTATTTTTTAAATAACTTTGTAGGGTCCCTTTTCTAATACTCCATTTGAATCAAGGTTGTATGGTATTTTTCTTTCTTGTGGCATCTCTGATATAGTTTATTATTAAAGCATACACATACATGATTTGAATAAATATCCATCTTTTTGATTACCTATCATATAAAGGTTAGGCAAACTCAGCTGGAAATTCACCTATCCTTGGTGCCTTTTGTTACCCTTTTTATGATAATTAGCCTGTTCAGATTTTCCACTTCGTAATGGGTCAGTTTCGGTAATTGATATGTTGCTAGAAAGTAATCTGTTCCGTTCACGTTTTCAAATTTATTGCCAGACAGTTACATGCTTGATAAAATTTTAATGGAAAATGTAGAAAAGTGTAATTTTCTCCATAATGTTCCTTAATGTAAATAGGTAAAATTGGATATGTCCAGGGGCATGTATTGGATGATAGGAATGAAAAAAAAATTGATTGAATTTGGGGATTTGCTCTTGGGTAATTACTTCCCTTGTGGGCTTCTGCTATTTTAATAAGGTATTGGCAGTAGTGTTAAGAAGAGGAAGCATTGTCCCACGGTGGTGAAGCATGTAGATCCTGATTTTGGGTTGCGTGGATGAGAGGGGAGTCTGTGGGTGATCACGCCCCAAGGCGGACCAGGTACCGAAGCTCCTACCCTCCGTTTTCTCATCTGTGACTGGGGACAGTGACCATGCCCTTTCCTCTGGTTGAAGCGAGGGTGCAGTGCTGTCGTGCAGAAGCGCTCGCTCAGCACAGCCTCTGATACAGCATCAGCCCTGAGTTATTTGTCACGTGTTCTCATTAAAAACCAGCAGTTGACTGCCATCGTGGCTGAGTCCAGTTCTGGCTCCCTTCAGCTCCCCAGTCTTAAGGAAGTCAGTGGCCAAAATGAATAGTCTCTTTGTTATTAAAGCTATATACCCTGGTGAGTCAAGAGTTCGTGGAATTCAAGTGGATGTGCAGATGGCAGGAAGACCTCCACGCAAGGGGGTCAGAGTGACAGAACCAGATGGAAGAGAATTGACAGGCCAAATGAGGAAGAGCTGGGGAATTCAGAAAGAGGCAACAGTGTCATTGCCCAGGATGCAAGTGGTTTCCGACCCTCGGGGTTTAAATCTCGTTTCCACCTCTCAGAGCTGTGACTTTGACTTAGTGTTTTCATCTTCAGCCCTTGCCTCCTCATGTCATTTTGAGAATTAAACTAGAGGATGCATGAAAGATGCTTGGCACATAGTAGGCACTCGGTAAATGTCTCCTATTGAGAGGTGGTCCAAGCAACACAAGTCCCTGAAGACTCCCAGATAAAACATGGAGGGGCCTCAGGAACTAGACCTGCAATCAGGAGAGAGGACAGACTAGGGATTCCCAAGTTTTGTGATTCTTCCGTAAGAAAGAGAATGGAGAAAACAGTAAACAGTATACCATCCTTTTCTCTACCCCTTCCTTAGACTTGTTACCAGGGTTGGAAGAACTCCATGTTGGTCGGGGACCTGGTGTCTGAAACAGCAGTTGATGTTTTAGATGTCAGCGGTTACGGCTTTGCAGGTTGTGAGAAGTGGCCATTGATGTGCAGATGTACCTTCAGAAATGACCCTCTGGGGGGCAGTAGAGAGTCTGTCTGGGGGATGGTAACACAGGGGAACAGAGTGGATAGGTTAGGTTGGGGGAAAAAACGTCAGACAACTGGCCTGCGTCAGGAAGATTTTAGTTGGAGAGTTTTAATTTTTTTTTTAAGATTTTATCTTTAGAGAGGGGAAGGAAGGCAGAAAGGGAGAGAAACCCCTTTCTCCCATGTGGGGAAAACAAGAGTTACCAATATATTATTTTAAACTCAGTCATGGCTCTCTAACGTGATTTTAATTGCTTTCTGGATTTCCAAGGACAGTGCCAATTTCAACCACGTATGCTAATGCTTCTGTAAATCCATGCCATATCCTGTAAATTTCATGTCTGGGGCCCCTACTACATCTACTACAAGAAGGCAGGCATGTTCAGAATAAATAGACTGTTTTTTCCACTTGGTTGGTGTTTATTTCCTCACCAGGGAAGGAACAGGTATAACAGGAGTTGGGAGAACCTATCAGAGAGGCTTATGGAATCTGCAAGAGGAGGACAGTATGGTGAATATATTGTCTATATAATGACCATTGTGCATGTGTGTGCATGTGTGTGTGTGTGCACATGCGTGTGTGTAGAAGGCCAGGGAACAAAGAGAGGCAAAGAGAAGGATGTGCAAGTGAGACTCACAAAATGTCCCCAAGGAACATTAAGAAGTATTCTTCAGTCTTCGCGGTTCTGTCAAAATCTTAATGTTGGAGTCTTGGAAAAAAGAAGATAATACTGATTTTTCCCAAGAAAAACCTCAGTAGTAAGCCCAGAACTGACATGTAGAAGGCAGGAGCTACCTTCCCAGGTGTAGCGTTAGAGGTCACTTCCCCACTCCCCCTCCAGTATTCCACTGGCTAAAGAGAAAGCTCAGTAGGTCCTGGAGACAGCAGGGCCCCAGAAGAACCAGTGCGTGAGCATCACCAGCCCCCATCAAGATGGAAGCCTGATTGGTTCAGAGTCTGGCCGTCAGTGTGGCGAGAACGTATGTCCTCATCCCACGAGACCGGTGGTAAATCAGCCCCTGTCCCAGGAGATAGAAGAGCACATTCCATCATTTGGAGCTAGAGTTTAAGTTCATTAAAAGTGGGGAGTACCTACAACTTGAATATGGTCACTGATGCCTGTTTATGTTCATGCTTTGGGCTTTAAATTCACCTTAGAGACTCTTCAAGCTGTATATATATATTTTTGAGCTGGTCCTGGTCACAGAGGCCCATGTGCGGACAGTTTTGCATGTGTTTGTCCTGGCATCCGAGACACATCTCCGTGTTGGGTCAGGCAATCACACAAGGGTATTCTTGACCTTTGTATGCATAATATGTGTGCCCTGGTCTTGACAGAATGTGATTAAGATAGAGAAATTAAAGGGCAAAAGTGAAATCCTGTTATTTTCAAAGTCACTGTAATAAAACAGGTCAATAACGCGAAGCCTGTTTTTACACCGATCTTTATTGTTTCTGACAGGTGCCCTGCTGCATGAAGTGCTGTGGGTTGCAGTGTTATGTAGGCACCGTCCGACAGGTCGGCTGGTTTCACCGGGATTATTTCATACCGGTGGAAGCCAAAGGTTCACTCTGGAAGGCAGGATTTCTGGCTGTGTGAGCCCAGTGATTCAGCGGTGAGATTGTGATGATGAATTGCTTGCCTGAGGGGCAGACACAAAATGCTGTGAGATAAACCAAGGCCATTATCCAGGCATTCTTTGGCGTGTTTGCCTGGTTTCAGCTGTGGATGCTGTGTGTGTGTGTGTGTGTGTGTGTGTGTGTGTGTGTGTGTGTGTGTGTGTGTAAGATAAAATGGAGAGACAGCTCCTGCTATAAATGCTGCGGGTGGGGAGAGACTGTGTTCAGTCCAGAATTGTAAGGTAGAAACAAAGTTCATGCCATACAATCTGGTCAGAACTTCATGTAAACGGTCATGAGAGTGTGCTTTGAATATGTACAGTATAATACAGTGTGACATCATTATTGATCATAGATGTCTTGGTCTTTTCGTGAATTTCTTTACAAGGAGAACTCGAGAGTTGTCTGCTGGTAGATCATCTCCATGTCTGAGACTTACTAAAGTCAGTGTGTTCTTCCTAATCTCTGTCATTCTGTGTCATCTTGTTCTTCTTTCATGATGGCAGGAAAGCAGCAGTCATGCTGTTAACATTCTGACTTCGGAGTAGCCAAAGTCTTGAGTAATTGTACAACAATCAAGGTAAGCTAATCCTCTTTGTGGCTGCAGATAAATCCCCAAACCTCAGTGTCTTTGAGGCAGGACTTCTGGGGGTCCAGGGACCCGAGGGTTTGTCACCCACTGTGGTTTCTTGGCTTTAAGTGGGAAAGATTTCCAATGCAAGTCAGGACAGAGTTTGTGGTAAAAGTGAGTTTATTAGTGAAGCAGTGAGACAGAGCCTTGCTGTACAGGAATTTGCGTCCTTTACTGAGGTCCACTTAATCGAGGGGTGGGGTATTCAGGAAGGGGGAGGAATACTCAGGTCCTTCCTGGGAAGAGGTGGAGATTTCTCAGCGGGGCTCCATCAGTTATTGGGCATTCTTATGTGGGCTTTCCGTTTCGATCGTGGTGCCAGGGTGGGTGTTGTGTAGCTGCTAATGCATTACAGTCAGCGTATAATGAGGTGAGGGGTCACCATCAGACGAAACTAGTCTCCATGTTGGATTGAGCTGGTCTCTGCCAGCTGTAAGCCATGGATCCAGTGACGGGGGCAGGGGTGGTCCTACTATCTTCTTGGCAGTTCCTATAGATTTTATCAACTGCAGTTGTTTTGCCACATACCCTGTCTCATCTTAATGCAGGAAAAGCTAAGTTCTTGCCAGAAGCAAAGTTTATTATTCATCAGTGACCTTCTGCCATCTTGCAGCGATGCTATTTTGTGACCTCCAGGATTGTTGTAGCAGCAAAGTAAGGGCTAAAGGCGGGAGATAAAGGCCCATCCGGGAGGGGCGTGCATCCCTGTGCCCCTCCTGTCCCATTGGCTGGTCCTAGTGCCCTCTGGGAAACAGTGGCAGTATGATAACCTGTGGGACGTCGGATGAGCCCTAAGCGTCTCCAGCATACTGGTTCCTTACAGGCCTCTCTCTTCGGGGCAGACACTCTGGTGTCGGTTTGTCTGTCTGTTTGTAACTCCGTATTGCCTTCAGTGTATTTCCTAGCCTCTCACATTTTACTCATTTTACTCAGCTTCCTCAGTTGCCCAGGACCACAGAGGAGACTTTTCCTTGCTCTGAGGGGGAAGGGTCTGTGATCTGCAATCCCTGGCTTCACCCCAACCCAGAGTCGGTGTGAGGTCTCCGTTATGTGAGCTGGCTGCCGACACTGTTCACTTCAAATTTTTACTTCATTTGGGGCCATGTAGGCTTTTCCCAGCTAGGAGCTTTTTGTTTTCTTCTGCTTTTTAAACTCATGAAATTGCCCGAAATGCTTGTCTGCACAATCCACATTTCTATCTCATTCTTTTTCTTAAAAAATAAACAATAACTTTTTTCTTGGAGTATAGCTGGCCTGCAGTAGTATATTAGTTTCAGGTGTAGAGCACAGTGATTCAATATTTATGTACCTTATAAAGTGAGCACCATACTAAATTTCCTAATCATCCATCCCCGTGCCAAGCTGTGACAGTATTCCTGCCTCTGTTCCCCACGCTGCACACCGCACCTCTGCGGCTTGTTTGTTCTAGAACTGGGAGTGTGTTCCCCACATTCCTTCACTTTTTCACCCGCCCCCCTCCCCTCTGGCAGCCAACCGTGTGTTCTGTTTCTATGAGTCTGTTTTTGTTTTGTTTACTCATTTATTGTTTTTCTGTTTTAAATTTTACATGTAAGTGAAATCATATGCTGTTTGTCCTTCTCTAACTTCACTCAGCACAATACCCTCTAGTTCCATCTGTGTTGTCACAAATAGCAAGATTTCAGTCTTTTTTATGGCCAAGTCATATTTCATTGTGAATGTAGCTAGTTCACACCGTATATTCTTTATCCGTTTGCCTGTTGGGGGACACCTAGGTTACTTCCACAACTTGGCTATTGCAGCAGCACTGCAATAAAGGGGGGGTGAAGATGTTTTCAAATCGTTGTTTTCATTTTCTCTGGATTCAGGCCTAGAGCTGGGGTTGCTGGATCACATGGTAGTTCAGTGTGGACCCTCCGTACTGTTCTCCGCAGTAGCTGCACCGGTTTACAGTCCCGCCAGCAGTGCCCGAGGGTGGCCTTTCTCCGAGTCCCTGCCAGCCCTTGTTGTCTGTTGGCACTTCGAGAACCGCCGTTGTCACACGTGCCGCTTGGTGTCTCCTTGTGGGTTTGATGTGCATTTCCCTGACGATGAGTGATGTTGAGAGTCTTTTCACACAGCTGTTGGCCATCTGCATGTCTTCTTTGGAGAAGCGTCTGTACATGCCTCCTGAAGTTAGGGGGGAAATGATAGTAAAAATGAACAAATGGGACTACATCAAACTAAAAGGGTTCCGCACAGGGAAGGACACCATCCTGGGAGAAGGTGTTTGTAAGTGGCATTTCCAGTAAGGGGTTAATATCCAAAATACATAAAGAACTCATACGAGTCAGCGTCAAAACCAGAAAACAAGAGCCAGCGGTCCCGTTCTCAGGGAGGGGCAGACGCCCCACTGAGGCCTTGTGCGCCGCTGGTCCTGGGAAGAGGCCCCTCCGAGTGAGCTGGTGCTTCTTCCCAGTGGTCCAGAACAGGAGTTGCTTAGCTTCCCCCAGCCACTTCGTTTTGTTATTTTCCCTTTTCAATAAAGTGTGTGCCCTCTGGGATTAATTCACATTAGGAGGCCAAAGTAAAGTTAAACGCACCCATTAAAATGCATATGAAATGAAACAGCAGAAGATTAAAAGAGTCTGTGTTTTAAACTAACAAATACGTGGCCATTTCGCAAGGAAAGGCAGGCAGCTAATCGAACCCAGAAGCTGAGCAAGTGCCAGGAGGTGGCCTTTCTCTGTCCCTCCGTCACCATCGAGAGCCCCTTTGTACCAGTTCCCGCCTGTCCCTCTCCTCCAGCTCCTCGCGTAGCGAATGAAAGCCATGTGCAGGGTTGCGTTAAAATTCCTTGAGGCTCCTAGGAAAGGAAGAGGGTGTTCCCAGCTGTCCATCTGACGGGGGGCTGAGTACGACCACTCGCGTTTCTCTCTCCTGAGAGAAGCCCATCCTCACCAGCAAACCACCTTGATGCTCTTGGGTCCCACAGACCCCGGGCTCTTTCGACCCAGAAACTTGGGCACTTTTCCTCTCCTGAACCCTTCGGTTCTGCTGACAAGCACACTGCTGTGCGTGGAGGCTGGCACTCTGTGAATGGGGTCTCCTGGAGCATGGAGGGTCCCAGAGGTGGGGAAAGGCCCCTTCCAAGTTACAGGAGGAAGGCTCAGTCTGGATGCCATATCCCATAGCAGCGCCCCCTGCAGGAGGAGTTGACTATCCTTGGGAATATGGGCATCAATTATCCCTAATCACAGAGTATTTGTGGGTATAGAAATATATAGGCAGTAGCCTGGGACGCAGTAATTGATAACTCTCAGCATCTTTAATTTTCTATATAGCCAATGAGAGGTTTTTTCAGCAGCTTGTTTGTTTGGGGGTTTTCTGGGTCCAACTACTACTCCTCTGGCCAAACCTGGCACCGTGGACCTTAGGTTTCATTTCAAAACACAGATAAGAAACAGAAACTCACTCTGGCTAAATGCCTTGCTTAAGGCATAAAGTTGCTGAATCACCCAGAGCCAAGGCATAAATCCCGGTTTTTTGAGAAGGATGCAAATCTGGAGGTGTGTGCATTTTCTTTTCTTTACTTCCTTTTTTTTTTTTTTTAAGTTGGAAGGAGACTTGGGTGTCACAGGTCCCCACAGGCACCCTCAAGGGCCTTTGTGAGAAGCTGGATATCGGGGAATATTACTCTCTTTGAGCTACAGGGGATCTTTATGTCGCCTCGTTTCCATTATCATGGCGAGGCGAAGGCTGTTTCCACCACAGAGGCTGAATGCAGCCTGTTAGGGTAAACCTAGCAGCTCTCAGATTTTCCCAGCCCCGCTATCAGGAAGATCTGCTTCGTTCCCACCTCAGGAGAATCCTCTGGGAAAAACCATGATGAAACCAGGAGAATACTATGAGCTGTGTAAAGGCAAGAGGATTTAAGTGAAAAGTTGCTGTTGTTAACAGTGGTGCCTTTTATATTAGAAACTGTAATCCTCGCCTGTTGGGAATAAGGATCAGGGATCAACTGTAAAATCTTGTTTTATCCAATTTTAATTCGCCGAATGCACTGACTGCCCCTTCTGCATTTAGCATTGCTCCGGTGACTGGGGAAGAGCGGGCGTGCCGGCTGGGGCCCCGCCCTCACGGTCCCTAAAGCGTGTCAGAGGCAAAATTTACAAGTGTGACTTACTGACAGAATTAACGCCACACAGTTAACTTATTAATTGTCAAAATTTTGTCTCCAAGTAATGTGCTGCAGAGATTAGGCAGGAAGAGGTGCCAACCCCATCAAAAGAGCTGGGGAGTTTGTTCTGGGGGAACAATAGGAGGTTTTGCCCGTATTGTAGGAGGTTCCACCAGACACCAGGAGGTGAGTGTCAGTCCGCAGGTGGATGGCAGGTGAGGTCAGGACTAGCACAGGCGAGCGAGCCCCTTGGTGTCTGCCTGCGGACGATGGGCATGAAGGAGGTTCCACCAGACACCAGGAGGTGAGTGTCAGTCCGCAGGTGGATGGCAGGTGAGGTCAGGACTAGCACAGGCGAGC
>PVIA01014625.1:0-26217 GCA_004024845.1 Tonatia bakeri
TTTTTTTTATTTGGGTCCTCTCTCTTTTTTCTTGATGAGCCTGCTTAATGGCTTGTGGATTTTGTTTATCTTTTCAAAGAACCAGCTTCTGGATTCATTGATCCTTAGAACTGTGCTTTTAGTCTCTATGTCATTTAATTCTGCTGTGATCTTGGTCATTTCCTTCCTTCTACTTGCTCTGGGATGTCTTTGTTGTTGTTCCTCGAGTTCTGGTAGGCATAGGGTTAGGTTGTTTGTTTGAAATGTTTCTGTCTTTTTTTGGTAGGCCTGTATCAATATGAACTTCCCTCTCAAGACTGCCTTCACTGTGTCCCATAAGTTTTGGGTTGTTGTCAGTTCATTTTCATTTGTTTCCAGAAACCTTTTGATTTATTTCCTAATTTCATTCTTGACCCATTCATTGTTTAATAGCATGCTATTTGATCTCCATGATTTTGAGTGTTTTGGGTTTTTTTCCTTGGGGTTGGTTTCTAGTTTCAGTCCCTTGTGGTTGAAGAAAATAGTTGATATGATTTCAATATTCTTGAATTTGTTGAGGCTTGTTTTGTGTCCTATCATGTGGTCTATCTTTGAAAATATTCCATGTGCATTTGAAAAGAATGTTTATTTAGCTTCTTTGGGATGAAGGGCTCTCTCTATATATATCGGTTAAGTTCATTTCATCTAGGGCATTGTTCAATGCCACAATATCTTTGTTGATATTTTGTTTGGAAGATCTGTCCATTTTTGACAGTGGGGTGTTAAAATCCCCTACTATAATTTTGTTGCTGTCAATACCTTTCTTGAAGTCCTCTAAGATTTTCTTTATGTATTTGGGTGCCCCTATATTGGGTGCATATATTTACAATATTTATGTCTTCTTGGTGGATTCTTCCCTTGAGTATTATGAAGTGACCTTCTGGGTCTCTCTTTATGGTCCTTTTTTGGAAGTCTATTTTGTCTAAAATGAGTATTGCCACACCAGCTTTTTTTTCCTGTCTACTTGCTTGGAAAATTTGTTTCCAGCCCTTCATTTTCAGCCTGTGCACATCTTTTATCCTGAGGTGGGTCTCTTGTAGGCAGCCTATGTGTGAGTCATGTTTTCTTATCCATTTAGCTAATTTATCTCTTTTGATTGGAGCATTTAATCCATTTATGTTTAAGGTTATTATTGATAGGTACTTATTCATTGCCATTTATGTGCATGTTTCCTGTCTCTCTCTTTTTTCTCCTTTCCTTAAAGCAGTCCCTTTAGCATCTCTTGCAGAGCTGATTTGGTCGAGGTGTATTCTTTTAGACTTCTTTTGTCTGGGACGCTTCTTATTTGGCCTTCTATCTTGATTGAGAGCCTTGCTGGGTAAAGTAGCCTTGGTTGTAGACCACTGGTTCTCATCATGCCATTCTTGATGGAATATTTCTTGCCATTGTCTTCTGGCTTGGAGTGTTTCCATTGAGAAGTCAGCTGCTAGCCTTATTGGGGCTCCCTTGTATGCTACTTCCTGTTTCTCCCTTGCTGCCTTTAATATTCTCTCTTTGTCTTGAAATTTTGCTGTTTTAATTATGATGTGTCTTGAAGTGTGCCTCTTTGGGTTCCTCTTGATTGGGACTCTCTGTGTTTTCTGGATTTGTGTGACTTTTTCTCTCATCAAATTAGGGAATTTTTCCATCATTACTTTTTCAAACAGGTTTTCTGTCCCTTGCTCCTCTTCTTCTCCTTCTGGTATCCCTATTATACGAATATTATTACGTTTCATATTGTCTTGTGTTTGTCTTGATCCCTCTTCATTCTTTCTGAGCCTCTTTTCCTTTTGTTCCTCTTTCTGGGTGTTTTTTTTTTCTACTTTGTCCTCCATTTTGCTGATTCGATCTTCTGCTTCATCAGTCCTGCTTTTCATTCCTTCTATTGTGTTCTTCAGTTCAGAAATTGTATTCTTCATTTCCTCTTGGCCTTTGTTCATAGTTTCTATTTCCTTTTTCATATTGATATAGTTTGCAGTGAGTTCGTTGTAGCTTCCTTGTAGTTTCTGGAAGCTCATTGTGAGCTCATTGAGCTTCCTGATAATCATTGTTTTGAACTCAATATCTGATAGTTGAGTTGCGTCTATTTTATTTAGCATTCTTTCTGAGGCCTCCTCCTTTCACTTCATTTGGGGATTGATTTTTTGTCTTCTCATTGTTCATGAGACTCTTCTTGTTAGCCTCTGTTTCTTAAATTGATCTGTTCTGGTTCCCTGTGTTTATGGTGTGAACTTCTGTGGTAGAATACCTGTGAGATTCAGTGGTGCAGACTCCTTCGGGTATCCTGGTGTTCACAGCTTCCCCCTATTCTTTTTTTGTGATCAGTTGGAGGAGTAAGGCAAAATCATTTAAGAGAGAAAGACAGTATTCTATGATATTTACAGTAGCAGCCAGTAGAGAAGAGATGGGAGATCCTTTTGCTACGTATAGTGTTAACTGTGATCTTCCACCCCAATAGTCCTGTTTTAGAAAGTATGGAAAGAAGATAAGACTCTTATTGTGGAGGAAAGGATTGTTAGTTGGATCTAGAAAGCTGTGAGGCTGTGGGAGGTCAGATTTTGAGGTAGGGTGGGAATAAAGAATAGTAAACAGGAGTAGTGAATAAAAGAATAGAGATAACCCCTACAATAATAGAGTTCAGGATATTGTGAAGTGGGCTGAGATCTGGGAGGGGTGTTGTGTAGTATTTACAATTGTATGAAATAGGTCTTATTTACAGTAATATTAAAGCCACAATCATGTGGCAGAATCTATGAGATCTAGATAACAAGAATAAGGAGTATAGAACCTTGAGGGGTGTACTAATGGAACACAAATGAAGGGCAGTAAATTATCAACACACTGTGAATGAGATAACAGGGGGAACCTATCAAATGACAGTATAACCAGTCAAGCAAAGAAGATCATACAGAAAGAAAAAGAATACCAAAATACTATTAAAATAAAAAATGTCAGAAAAGAGGCAAAAAGATAATACAAGTTTGCAGTAACTTGCAGGCTCAAAAAAAAAGCAGAAGATGGAATGCAGGAGAGATAAATTTGGACTGGAAGGAATAGCACTACAATGAAAGGAAGCGAAACATAAGGAATTGAGAGATATAAAAATAATAAGAATTAAAAAATTAAAAGTTACTTTAAAAAACAAGATAAAATCAATCAAACAATGACGACAGGCAAAACAACAACAACAACACCACCCTCTTGTTGGTTTCTAACTGGCCAAACCAGTTTTTCTGTTCTTACTGGCTTAAGCAGGCTGAGGGGCCATTGGAATGCTTTTCACCTTTCCCAGTCAGAACTCAGTCAGTCTCTCCCATACTGTCCCCAGGGCTAGCAGTGTGCTCTCCCCAGAGCCAATCTGATGCTTCAGGTTCAGGGTGTAAGCTCTGGCGATTGCAAGGGGTCATGCCCTTCCCCCAACTTCACCACTGCAGGCTCTAAGTTCCGCAAAGCACCCGCGTCTCCTGCAGGTTCACAGTGCAACCTCCAGGGATTGCAAGGGGTTGTGCCCTTACCCCAATTTCCCCGCTGCAGGCTCCAGGAACCTGCAAAGCACCGTGTCTTTTCCGGGTTCGCAGTGTGAGAGTCGGGAATCCTTAGGGGGTGCACACTTCCCGGAGTTCACCGCCACAGGCTCCAGAGTCCCGTGAACACCTGTGCCCTTCCCTTGTTCAGGGCTGTGGGGTCTGGGTCTTCCACAAAACCACACTCTCACTGGGTTGGGGGCGTGGGCCCACAGCCAGGCCACCCTTGGTCATGCAGGCTTGGGCACTTACTCTTCTCAGGGCTATGCGTGGGTGCTCGCAGCCCCTGTGAGAATGTTCCTCAGTCTCACCACCCTCTCTGTGCCTTCAAGCTACCAGGCCTCCCCCAGTGCTGTTCAATCCTTGTTGTCTGGGGATGGAGCAGTAACTCTGCTCTCCCAGGTACCCTAAGGCACACCTGGGAGCACCGGGCCTGGGGGCTGCAACCTCCCTGGTCCCGTGCTGATCCCCGGGCCCTTATTATCCTGAAGCAGTCTCGTTAGCATCTGGTTTGTCAATGTCTGCTATAATTTTTGACGTCCTATTTTCATAAATGTTGCGATATCGGTGGCCCCTTGCTCTGTTCCTCCTCAGATCAGCCAGTTTCTCTCCCGTGCACAGGGGAAGGGGATTACGCTCCTTCCAACAACGCCGCCATCTGCCCCGAGAAAAATGTTGTCTCTGTCTCTTTTAATATGTTCAATATTACAAACAGGCTTTCCTTTCCCATGTATTTTGGAGAACAACTAGAGTCTTATCTCTGATAAGGTTTGAAAAATTCACATTTCTGAGAAGTGCTATTAAGATGTTGTCATCACAATTAATCAATGAAGTAAAAATTTCCCAAAGCCTGTGCTTTCCAAGCGTAATTCCTTTAATGACACAGGGTTTATAAAGGCTGTAGTAACAAAAAATAAGGCAAAGTAAATAATCTCTGAATTTTATTCAAAAAAGAAACTACAAAAATATTTCCATTTTTCATATTCCAATGTCCTGTCTACTCTTGTGTTGTTGTTTTATTTTTATTGTGGTAAAAAAATACCTAACATAAAATTTACCATCTTAACCACTTTTCAGTATACAGTTCAGTAGTAAGTATATTCATCTTAGAAACCTGAAACTCTACCCCCTAAGCAATAGCTGCCCTAAATCCCCCCTACCAGCCTACTTTTACTAGAAAAAAATCCAAGAAAAAGATAAAAAGAATAACTGTGTTTATACCCAGTTATCGTCCATTACCACTAGTGACAAACTACCCATCACTGAAACTAAGAACTTTAAAATCAAAAAGTACCCAAACCTAATAGAAAAATCATTACAAATGACAGAAAACAAAAGAACACACTTGGATGCACGGGTCTGTGATTATAAGTATAACATAAAAATCTTTTTCTGAAATTTGACTTTCATTGCTTTATACCTGTTGAAATTACCTTTGAAACAACAAACGTGCCAAGCGCTTTTTGTGACTTGATTATCTGTTTTCTCCGGGAGGGTAGCCACTTCTCCCTGAGAAAATCCAGGTTCACAGGTACCGAGTTAGAAAAATGGTACATCTCTCTCCATAGAGAAGGGCTAATTCTCTTCGGGAGAGAGTGTAATTATATTTCATTTTTATAATAAAAGGTCACTGCTCCAGCATAAACAAAAGAGGATTCTTAATATAGCATGCTTTAGCTTGATAACTGTAAGAACACATACACAACTTTCAGAAACAGATTTCTCTCTAGTGGCAAATGCAATTTAAAATGCAGTTTTGATCTGCTGCATTTCCAATATGGGTTGATTTGTCTCTCCTAGGCAACCTGGTGAGGTAGCTACCCAGGCCTGGCTTCAATAACCAAGCGGCACTCAGGAGTGGCGTCGGTTGCCGGGGCCTCTGGCTCTCCCAAATTCGGGGAGCACAGCACCCAACTGACATTACTGTAGCCCAAAAACTTTTAGGAGTGCAACCCTCCCAGATTCCCCGGCGCCCGCTCTGCAGCTGCTGCTTGCAGCAGCGGCGCCCACAGGACAAATTACTGGCAGGCGCCAGGGCTAGGGGAGCGGGCGTTGGTAAGGCCGCTTCCGGCCCCAGACGGGCATTTTGTGCAGCTCCCAACAAGTCGCTGTGGACCCCATAAGGGCAGAGAAACCTAGCCTCCACTTGACTCCGTGATTACGCACACGTGGGTGGCTACAGCCAGCACTGTGAATGTGTGCCCAAATCTGCGCAGCTGACAGTTGTTACTAACCACAAAAATATCTGAGTAGGAGTGTTTTCTGCGCCTGCCTGCACCCTCCACGACATACTAAATGCTAGAGTAAGAGTCTGGAAATTACTAGTGAAATGTGAAGGGTCCTCTGAAAAACTCCCTAGCCTGTCTTTATATTGTTGTAAATCAGTTATAGAGAAGGGCATTTGTACCCTTATAGTACCCTCAGGGCCTGCCATCTCCCTCAAGGGTAGGAGTGCAGGAGTGGTAGAGAGATAAGAAGCGCCACTTGTAGTATGACCTGCAGGGCTGAGTTTTTCCTCAGCTGGTGGCTTTAGGTTGTCCATAGCATAAGGTGGTAGAGAGGTCGCTCTCTCAAAGATAGGGGCAGAGACTCCAGAACTCTGGGGTTCCCTTATTCTCCCTTGAGAGACAGGTGGGGAACTAAGGAGTGTATCTTCTAATTGATCAGCACTTCTGCTTGTAGGTTTTGTCAGGGTGGGGCTGGAGCAAAACGAGGGTCTCAGTACAGAGCCATAAATGCCTGCACGTAAGGAATTTAGACCATTTGCCTTCCCTCTGGCAGAATAGATCTAGCTGTAGGATAGTATTATAATTCCTGCTCCCATTCTCAGCCCATATCTCTCCATCCCCCAATGTATATTGGGGCCAAACAGTGTTACAAAAGAAAACTAATCTCTTCTTCTTAAAATTTTTTTGGTCAAATTTATCCCAGTTGCTAAGAATGCAACCCAATGGTGATTTGGAAGGGATGGAAGATGTAGTTCCTATCTCGACTGAAGTGATCCTAAAGAGAAGGAAAAGAAACACAAGGACACTCCTTTGCAACCTAGAGGCATCCTTCTTTGCTTGACTCAGGAGGTTTCCTAGTGGGCCATGGGCATCCCCTGGGATCCCACCGACCTACCAGATGTCTCTGGCGAAAGAGATTCTAGTGAAAAAGATACTCCCTTGCAATTGAGAGGCGTCCCCCTTTTCTTGCCTCAGGAGCTTTCCTAGTGGGCCACAGGGCATCCCCTGGGATCCCACCGAACTACCAGACGTCTCTGGTGAAAGAAATCCTAATGAGTGTCGGCTGACAGAAATCTAAAAGACTTGAGAGGATCACCACAGTCTACTTCTGTTTCTTTCTCTTTGACTCAGAGGTTTGGAGTTCCCTGGACACCGTCTGCAGGATTCATGGTCCTACACTGAGTGTTCAGGCTGCAAAGAACTATCGAGAAGGAACCAGTGGAGCATTCTTGAGCAATTGCCTATAATCCTGGCAATCCCAGAATCTACTCTTGTGGCCTGAGTACATTTCCATTTCTGTATTCTCCATTTACGGAGACCCTCATTTTCCTGTGAGCTTTCAGACCTGGGGCAGAGGAAGTGTCTCACTAGAAAAATAGTTTCTGGCCCTGTAAACCATTAAGAGGAGCACCAAGATGATCTTATTATAAAATGACTCTTTTCCAGATCACAAAGAAGACCCTTAAATATTTTATCTAATTTTCCAGAGCTTTAAGAAATTCTACCTGAGTTTGGAATTTCCCAGAAAGGACCTCAAGAGATGTTTAAAACACCTCCCTTCATACTGGAGGTGGATCTTATAGAGAGACAATGGACTGAAAGGGGAAATTAAAATACCCTTATAAGAACAAGTAAACCACTTAGAATTCCAAGTTCAGTTAATTAGGTAAGAGTGGATCCACGCAGCTATTCTAGTAACAAATGACCAGCAGGCAGCTATTGTGCGGTTCTGAGCAATGTTGCTACTTACAATGATAGTATACACGTGGTGAAGGTGGAGTGGCTCATTCCTGCAACTATGCTTAGCACTAACCTATCAATGACCCCAAGGTAGATATCTTAGTACAAAGACAGCAGGATCCCTTCATACATAAAAGGTGAGTGGGGTATGAGCGAAGGTATAAAGACCGGAAATCAGTTGGGGAGGACAAGCATAAAAGACTATCTGTGGGCCTGATGAGGAGACTGCAAAAGGAAGTCATAGCGCAGGTGAGGTGGTGACTGATATCACGCATGGAAGGTCCAACTATGCCTATTGGGGGAGTGGCAATGAGGTGGGGCACTGTTTTGTGGTTTTCACAGAATGCCTGATCATTGTGCAGACATTTTCTTGTGCCTGGCGGGTGCTAAAGCTAACCCCGTTCCACACCCAGGTTACCCTATCACAGGACTCTTCAAGCGGCGGGCACCCTTGTGGCTTTTAACTGCCCAACCTGTGCCTGCGATTTAGTGGCCAACCTTTCATCACAGAACATCAGACTCACCAAAACAGAATAGGTGGCAACGGAAAAGGGTATCCCGGGTGTCAGAGCAACAAAGGGGGCTTACCACTCCGGCATCTTCTCCTAGGCTGGCTTGCCAAAAACTGTCACAGGTGTTCACAGGTAACCAGGTCCTTAGTGATCAAGGACAAAGAATTGAGCCAAATACACAGAGTTTATAGCATGAAGAAAGAGGGAAGATTTATTAAGCAATAGTACACTCCACAGGACATGGGAGCGGGCCAACCCTGAGCAGAGATCGACCACGTGGGCTGGAGGGATTCTATTCTTATAGGGCGGAAGCTTCCTGGCTAGTCTTTGGCCGGCTTCTATTGCGCAGGTACAAGGAGTTACATTTCAAAGCTACTGCACATGTGTGGTTTCCCATGATTTTCTTGATTGGCTATTGGAGAAGGGAGTCCCACAATGTTAATTCATTATAATGCTATTACAATGAATCAGGGGTAGTGCACAGGTGCATTCCATGATTCAGATTTATCCCAGAAAACAGGAACAACTGGTCTTAGGGGGTCTTTGTTATGTACGGATGTTTTTTATCTTAGCCCTGCGGGGCCTCTGAAGTGTTCTTCCTGACTATCTCCTGCCTCAAAGACATTAAGTCATTACTCTTAAATCTGTATAATTTGAATAAATAATTCCTTTCCTTTTCACCAATCTCTAACATGGAAAGCTATAATTCTCTAGTGAAGGGAAAGGTCAACCTAGTACAGGGGGACCCCAGGAGAAATGGGGATCAATTTGGTAGCATTGTGGGACCCTCTTCCCTGGTGGCCAATCAGGGAAAATCATGGGAAACCCCATATGCAGTAGCTTTAAAGTAATACAACTACTTGTACATGCACAGTAAAAGCCCGCCAAAACTAGCCAGGAAGGATCTGCCCTATAAGAATAAAGTCCCTCCAGCCCATGAAGTCAATCTCTGCTTGGAGTTGGCCTGCTCCCATGTTTTCTTCTACGAATTCTGGGTGTTCGGTTCAATTCTTTGTCCCAATCGCTAAGAACCTGGTTACCTGTGCCCACCTGTGACATCACCACAGTGACTTCTATTTAACTTTGAATACAAATAGAAGGGAAAGGCTCCATTTATAGCTGAGAAGTTATACAATAGAAAAACTGAAAATTCCAGCTTCCCTTGGTACACTACTGCCTCCCTCAATCAGTAAGTGGAACAGGCCTAATGGCCAAAAGCAACTTGTTTTCAGATCTTCATAAATGGGACAATTTTCACAGTGAAAATGACTAGCAGATGCTGTAGAAAGGCCATGGTATAATGGGGTGCAGAGCAAGGGTCCTCTGAAAATAGGTGAACCCCCATAGTCCTTGATTGGGGGAAGGGGGAAATGGATGATAAAGTGTTTAAGATATATTGCATAACAATGTTGTGTTAATAGCCATGCTTTCCTGAAGGGAAGAGGGCTGCCATCCAGGGGGAACTGTGTAAGTGACTGAGAACATTCAGTGGCTCCTGACACAGTTGGAGCAGGAAGTTTATACTGTGCTTGCCTTAGAGGCAGGGGGCAGATAGCCACCCTGGATATTTTTGAGTTGCTGTGGCCTTTTGCCCTGACTAAAGATGGCAGCCAAAAGAATGTAAAAGATACAGGGGAACTGGCAAAATGGTGGACACTAACACACCATAGGAAGGATCAGATATGAGGTCACACAGGAAGTTCCAGGCCAAGGATTTAAATTAGGGCTAAAAAAGGACAGGCACGTGGTCTGGAGTAAGAGAGGAGGTCTAAAATTAGAAGTCCAGTGAGCCCCCAGAGCTGGCAGTGGAGTGGGGGCTGGGGGGCCCAGATTCCAGAAGATGGGCAGAGCTGATGGAGCTGCAGGGACATGTCTAGCCACCCAGATTCATAAGGGATGCTTGAAGCTAACTGTGACAGGGAATGCTGAGTTGCAGACTTCTGCATTTCTGAAAGATAGTGCCTCTGAGAGGGGTATTCTGAAACTGGCCTGGTTTGGCAAAGATAGTTTTGGCGACTCCGCTCTGGGACAGACTTTGGGACTTTCCGGTAAGTCTGGGTATTTGGTGGGGAGTCCCACTGGCTGCCTGAACTGAAATGCCTTGGGGGTTTGGAGTCAGAGAATCCCAAGCAGCTGCCAAGTGATTTCACTTGGGGATTTGATACAGGGTGTAGCCAAGAGTGGGGCCCCAAATAGGGATTTGGAATGGGCTCCAGAACTCAAGGTGTCTAGGAAATATTAGAAAGACATATGAGATATCCTCACCCCTTCTTCCACAGGTGTGAGTTGGGGGAAGGGACACATGGAGCAGGAACACGAAGGGCTGTTTTGTACAGCCACAGTTTTGCAGCTAATCCATGGCATGGTTATTTAACATATCTATAGCCTTTGGCTGGTCTTTTAGATATGTTAAATAGCTGTGGCCATGCTCTGGGCCAGGGGGATGAAAAGGGACTTCCCCACAAGATGTGACTAGGGGGCAGGTCCCCCGAATTACAGCACCTGCATGGGAGCTTGGAGAAGACTGGCTCCATGACATGGGGCTACCCCTACCCAGACTCACAATAGCAGCCCAGTACACTTGGAATAATACAGGAATGCTGGCAGGTGTAACTGATTGTAGGAGGAGTTGGAAGTGGGGGTACAGAGGAAGATTGGCATGGGGATTTAAACCCAGACACAGCAACCATTAGGGAAGAGAACCACAAGGTTTTGCCAGAGTGGGGACCCCTGCAGCCATGTGAGGGAAGAGAGCCATGAGGTTTGCCAGAGTGGGGACCACCACAGCTTTAGTAGGGGGAACCACCATACAGCTTTAGCAGAGAATCGCCACTCAGCTTTGGCAGAGTGGCAACACCCCCCGCGCCCCACACCCGCAGCTTTGTGAAGAGATCCACGTGGTTTTGCCAGAGTGCAGACCCCTGCAGCTTTGATAGAAGAGGACCACGAGGCTTTGGGGTGTCCCCTTTGACCTCATGGCCTGGGAAGCAGGAGAGACTTTGCCTGGAAAGAGGATAAAAGAACTCTTGCCAAACAGCCTGAAACACGGCTTTGGATTAATTGGAGATCCTGCCTGGACACAGCTGATGGTACCGGGAGCCTGAAACACGAACATTTGCTTCTTTTCCGGAATTACGGTACCCTGATTTAGGGCAGGGGAAAAAGGAAGCACTGTGGATGGCTGTGGGTATCCTAAAGGACTTTGATATTTTAATGAAGATGTTATGTCACTACTTTAAGTTTATATAGCATTAAACAAACATTTCCTTTCCTTTTCAAAAACCTCTGGTTTTGAGAGATGTCTTTCCTATAAGGCGATGGACAATATAGCCCAGGAGGGGGTCCTTTAGGTTATAGTATATTGCCCTTGGCCCCTGTGTTCTGTAACAGATTCTCCCCACCTCGCTCCCAGCACCTCTTGTCTGGCATCACATTTGATTGAATCATTGCGCTTTCTGGTTCAGGTTAAAATCCCAGGTCATGACTTAGATCATCTGTTCTGTTTTGGGTACCTTCTGTTTGGAGCTCTGTCTGAGTCTGTAAGAATATCTGTTTTGGGTACCTTCTGTTGGAGCTCCATCGAGCTCTGTCTGGTAATATGTAGGGGAAACTCTCTGTTATGGGAAACAGCCTGCTGGGGCAGGTTCTGGTAAATTGGTCAACATATGTGTATAAACTGATGATGAAAAAGAGAATGTTTTTTTGCTGTAACACTGGCTTACGTATAATCTAGATTCAGGGGAGTGCTGGCTGCTGAATGGGTCTTTGAATTATCACACTATACTGCAATTAGAACTGTTTTGTCAAAGATCAGGGAAGTTAGATGAAATGCCTCATATAGGAGCTTTTATGAGTCTACATAATAAAGAAGCATAATTAAAAGGAAATAAGTTAATGGTTCAGAGAAAAGGGAATTTCCATGTAAAAGACAGTAGCAATGCAGAGGAGAGAGACCAGGAAGATCTAGATGTAAAGACTGCTGCAAGCGTGGTCAGGGTTCCCACAGCCCCTCCTGGTCCGGGAAATCTTCTTTATTTGGTGGAGGGAACAAGGGAAAGTGCACCTGAACTGGTATCACCATCTCTAACCTGCCAGGGACCAAATTTGGTGGAGGAAAAACCTGTACCAGAGCAGGGCAATATCCTTTGCGGAGACTTCCAGTAGGAGTAGGGCCAGAGGACCAGCCTGCTGGATATTACTGGGCACATACTCCATTTTCTACGTCAAATCTGTTAAACTGGAAAAGGTCGAGCCCTTCCTATAATGATCCTACTAAAATGACTGATTTGGTTACATCCATTTTTGCCACCCATCATCCCAATTGGGCAGACATACAAGCCTTATTAAACATCTTGCTTATGGGGATAAGAGGAGACTAGTATTGGATAAGGCAAATGAAGAGGGTGAAAGAATACACCAAGAAAATTCAGTTGGAGCCCCTGGCCCTACTAGAGCAATACCTCTAACTGAGCCCAACTGGGATCCTAATAGGAATGACATGCATCTCTTAGAGCATTATAAGAGATGCATTCTTGAGGGAATTAGGAAAGGGGTTCCCAAATAGAAAAGTCTGAATATGGTGCAGGCAGTGTAACAAAAGCCCACAGCGGCTTCTGAGTTTCTTGGAAGAATCTACGAGGCCTGTAGAAAATATACAGACTTAGATCTACAAGCCCCTGAAAGTATTAGTGTGGTGAATATGACTTTTATCTCCCAAAGTGCACCTGATATCAGAAAGAAATTTCAGAAGTTAGAGGGAGGAATAGGCATGAATCCATCTCAATTAGTAGATATTGCCTTCAAAGTTTATAACAACAGAGGAAGGCCCAGACAACTACCATCTTAGAACAGACTCCAGGAAAGTTCTATCAGCAAGCAGGAGGTGCCCGACCCCAGTCTAAAATGCTTGCCGCCGATCAAGTTGCCTATTGTAGAGACACAGGGCACTGGAAAAATAAGTGTCCTAAGAGGAGTACAGGCCTGAGCCAGAGAATTTGAGAATTATGCTAAAGAGAGGAAATAATTCTGATGATGACTGATGGTACCCAGAAGTTCTCTCATTATAGCAAACCATTTATGTTACCCCCAGGAACCTCAGGTAAAACTAGCAGTGGAGGGGAAACTGTGAACTTTTTAATTGACACTGGAGCAACATATTCTGTGGTCAATAGACCCCTAGCTGAATCTTTGCGACAGGCTGTAACAGTAACCAGAATTTCTAGAAACCCTGAAAGCCAGTTTTTCTTGAAACCTTTAGAATGTTCTGTGAGAGATACAATTTTAATCCATAGCTTCCTATATATACCTGAATGCCCCACACCTCTTTTGGGAAGAGACCTGCTGTCAAAACTCCACATTCAGATCACTTTTCTTCCAAAGGAACGATGCCTCCACCTACACGTCCCTCCAGAGCATGCATGGTGGTTCCTCATGAGATCCAGCGGAGAGCCAGAGGACTCTCGATGTTGGTCAGAAGAAATCGAGAAGCAGGTAAACCCCATTGTGTGGGCTACTGGGAGACCAGAGAGAGCTAAACGAGCTTCTCCTATTAAGGTTGACCTCAAACCAGGGGCAAGAATTCCCAATGAGAAACAGTACCCTTTGGGAAAAGAGGCCTTAGATGGAATACGTCCAACAATCCAGAAGTTCCAGGAAGATGGACTTTTCAGCCCTGTTGTTCTTCATACAATACCCCCATCTTGCCCATCAGGAAACCTCATTCAAATGAGTATCAGTTTATACAAGACCTAAGAGCCATACATGACATTGTGCAAGACATTCACCCCACTGTTCCAAATCCTTATACTTTGGCGAACAGTATACCTGGGCACAGCCTTTGGTATTCAGTATGGACTAAAAGATGCTTTCTTTTGCATTCCAGTTGATCAGGACTCAACAATTGTTGTTTGCTTTGAGCGGCAGGACCCAGAGTCTCAAGTCAAGACTCAGTACTGCTGGATAATCCTATCACAAGAGTTCAAGAACTCCCCCACTATTTGGGGGGAAGCCCTGATTCAGGAATTAAAGGAACTAACACTAGGAGGAATTCTGTTGCAATATGTGGATGACCTCCTAATTACTGGGACATCATTTCAGTAGTGTTTAACTCATACCATAGCTACCCTGAACCATCTGGCAACTTGTGGCTATAAAGTATCAGCTCAGAAAGCCCAGATGTGCCAACAAGCCGTTAAGTTTCTTGGGTTTCTGCTTGAACCTGGTAAAAGGAGTCTCACTGGAAACAGAAAAGAAATCATAATCCACATGAGAATTCCCAGTACCAAGAGACAGTTAAGAGGATTTCTGGGGATGGCAAGCTACTGTTGCATCTGGATTCCAAACCTTGGGCTTATTGCCAAACCACTGTACGAAGCTCTGAAAGGATCAGAATATTTCCCTTTATAGTGGACAAAGGAGTGTACTCAGGCTTTTGAGTCCTTGAAGATACACCTGGCTTCTGTATAGGTTTGAAGATACACCTTCTAAATAGGTTTGGAAGCCCCAGCTTTGGGGCTTCCAAACCTATTTAAGCCCTTTCAAATACATGTACATGAGAGACAGGGTATTGCCCTAGGAGTCCTCACCCAAATCCTTGGTGACATTCCACAACCCACTGCATACTTGTCAAAGAAACTAGATCATACTGTCCAGAGATGGCCTGCTTGTCTAAGAGCAGTGGCAGCTACCTGCAAGCTCTTGCTGGAAGCTGAAAAGTTTTCCCTGGGACAGCTTATCACTATATATGCACCTCATCAAGTGTTGAGCTTGCTGGAAAGAAAAGGGAACATGCGGCTCACTGCTGGGAGAATGGGCAGGTACCAAGTCATTCTTCTTGATAATCCCAATGTCTCCTTCAAAACTGTAAATAAGTTAAATCCTGCCTCTCTTCTCCCAGAGCCTGACTCAGCTGCACTGATGCATGACTGTGTTGAAATAATTGATGAAGTTTATTCTAGTTGAATTGATTTACAGGACTATCCTCTAGAAGAAGCAGACTGGACTCTATACAGATGGATGCAGCTATATGGACAAAAGTAGCAGAAAGGCTGGGTATGCAGTTGTGACTCTTGAAGAAGTAGTGGAGGCAAAGGCCCTATCACTAGGAAACTCTGCCCAGAAAGCTGAGCTGATCGCATTGATGAAGGGCACTGGAATTATTGCAGGAAAAGAGAGTAAATGTGTACACCGACTCAAGGTACGCCTTTTAGATTTTGCATGCACATGGTTCGATCTGGAAAGAAAGGGGACTATTAACCTCCAATAGAAAAGAAACTACGCATGCAGCTGAAATTTTGAAGTTATCAGAGGCTGTTCAGGTACCTTTACAGGTGGCAATCATGCACTGCCCGGAGCATCAAAGAGAGAGAACTGAAGCAGCTAGAATAAATAATCTGGCTGATAAAACAGCTAAAGAAGCTACTAAAGGAGCATTTTTAATGCCTTTGGTACCTTTTCTGGACTTGTCACAATTTTACCCTGAATAATTCGACTGCAGACTTAGAGAAGGCTAAGGGTTGGGGTTTTGATGAAGAAAATCCTGACAGTCTTTGGAAAAAGAATAAGAAGGGAGTTATACTGCTTCCTGAGCATTTAGTAGAACCAATCATGAAGCATTTGCATGAGGCCACACACTATGGAAGAGACTCATTAACCACCTATGTTAAACCATGGCTTACAGGTCCTGGAATTTCCAAAGCAATAAGAAAAGTAATTGCTAGATGTGTTGTATGCCAGAAGAACAACCCCAAAACAGAACCACACCAAAAGAAAGAAGGAAAGCAATATCAAGGACAGTGCCCATTTAAGGACTGGAAAATAGACTTTACCCAGATGCCAAGGCTCTGAGGGTGGAAATATTCGTTAATCTTTGTGGACACTTCTTCAGGATGGGTAGAAGCCTATTCCACTAGAACAGAGAAATCTTCACAAGTAGTGAAAGCATTATTGAAGGAAATAATCCCTCGCTTTGGTCTCCCTGGCAGCATTCAGAGTGATAACGGACCTGCTTTTGTTTCAGAAATCACACAGAAGGTTAGTAAAATCTTAGGAATTAAGTGGAGACTCCACAGGGCATGGAGACCCCGAGCTTCTGGGAAAGTAGAGAAAATGAACCACATCTTGAAGAAAAATATAGCCAAAGTGTGTCAAGAAACTCATCTTCATTGGGATCAAGCTTTACCTATTGCCCTGCTCAGGATAAGGGTGGCTCCTCGAAGTGGGATTCAGTTAAGTCCCTATGAAATTGTGTATGGGTGGCTATTTCAGGCTACAATAGGGGTGAGAGACATGTATATAAATCAAGAAATGAAAGTAAAAAAACACATGCAACATTTAAGTCAAACCCTAGCTGTAACTAATGACTTTGCCTGTATTAAGGACTTCTCTCCCATAGGTTCACTGCATTCATTCGAACCGGGAGATAAGGTGCTACTTAAGACCTGGAGGACAGGATCCCCAGAGAGTCAACTAGAAGAAAAATGGACTGGACCTTGGGACATACTCCTCACCACCCCAACTGCAGTGAAGCTGGCAGGAATAAAACCCTGGATTTATCACACCAGGATAAAGAAAACACCAGAGGAACAATGGACCATCGAGCCTCAAGAAAACCTAAAAGTCATCCTTCGGAAACAGTGACTTATGTTCTCTTCATTACCTCCTGTTTGACCCCTTGTTATGGACAACTCATTCCCTTCAAATGGGACAAAAATATTTGGGTATATTTGGCAAAAAATGTTCTGAATATTCCTGACTTTTGTCTTGCAGGAGGAACTTATGTTGAACAAACTTTCATATCATGTCTTATAGGTGTCTGTGCCCCTTTGGAAGGCCTTAGAAATTACACTGTGTTTGATCATATTGAAAAGAAAATGACCTACTCTGACATTTATAACTGGGGACCAGTGGTAACTATAAAGGACAGGGAAATGTTTTCATTGGAAGTCGCTAATGTAGCCGCAGCTAGAAAATGTGTAATTTTTGTCAACTGTACTAAAAACTGTTCTGTGCTTTCAGAAGATATGAAAATGAATTACACCACCACCACTGATGTATCTTATGCTTATGCTCATGTTAAGTGGCCAACGGGATGGTTCCTGATATGTGGAATGACTGTCTATTTTTATGTTCTAGCAAACAGCTCTAGGGGGCTGTGCTCTCGGGGAAGACTGACAGTGTTTGTGCCCCAAAAGCCCCACTTGACCCAGGTTCAATGGGATCTCTCCCTTATACCTGATTGCATCAGTGACTTACACCTCTTTAGCCCCACTGAATACATGTCTTTAACTGTATTTGTAATGCCAACCATGGTAAGTTATTTAAATATAGAAATAAACAGGTTAGCCTGTGCTATGGGGAAAGCTTTAAATGCTACCTCTCAAGCTATTAGTGCCATTAGTCAAGAACTAGGACAAGTCAAAGAAGCAATACTGGAAAATCATGCAGCTATAGACTACCTTCTTTTAAGGCATAATCATGGATGTGAGGTAATTAAAGGACTCTGCTGTTGTAACCTAACTGACAGTTCACCACTTATAGAGTATAAAGTACAGCAAGTAAATGACATAGTGTCCAATATAAAACAGGGAGAGGGATTCTTTGGCATTGACTTGTCTAAACTAACCTCCTGCCTAACTGGCTGCCTAGCACATCTGGTCTTCAAGAGGCTTTTATTGTTTTTATCCTTGTCATTTTCTTCAGTATCATAGCTTGTTTTTGCATACAATGTGCCTCCTTATGTAGGTCTGCAGTTAGGTGTATTTCTAAAACCCCTGCTAAATAGTCCAATGCTAAGCAACATGCACGACAACAAAATGAATACTTCCACATGAAGCTGATCTCATAGAAATGAGATAGTTTAATACTAATGGTGGGGAATGATAGGGAACTCAAGACTTGGAAAATTTTAGCTTAAGGTAAAAAGTTACAAGTCTGGCAAGTAATGTGTATGTTAAAACTTTTGATTCAGAAACTACAGATAAGGCCCATCCTGGCTCCTGGGAAAACAGCCATCTCCCTGGGGCACTGGCTAGAGATTACTGCCTGGGGACAATTGGAGGCAACTGTGCCTTTTATGTTCCAGAGGAAGCAGACAACCACCATCCCCTTGGGAACAGCTAACTGATGAGGACAAGAATATTGCAGCTTCGGAATCTCAAAGCCCTCATCACACCTTGTTTATTCCCCCCCTCCCCTTATAAAAGATCTGGCCAGAAAAGAGAAGGAGAAATGGTTTGTTAGGGTATGAACCCTCCATCTTCTCAGATTGCCGGCCATCTGAATAAAGCACCCATAAAAGATTCAATCGCTGTCATTGCTTATTGGATTTGGTAGTGACAGGCAGCCCGAATGCCAGCATCTTTTTCAGTTACAAGAGGAAGGACTATGTGTTTTGGGGTGTTATTAAAGGCAGTGAGACTTAACAGTAGAAATCTGTCATTATTCTAAATCTGGATAACCTTTAAGTAAACAACTCCTTTCCTTTTTCACCAAACTCTTGCACTGGGTGTCATGCTTCTTCATGGCAGGCAGTGAAATCCCACAGCTGTTCTAGAACAGTATGGGTGGGGTTCTGTAATAAGAGTACTCAAGATTACTATTATTAAATGATGAGATAGAAAGGATCAAACCGACTAAAATTTTGGTGACACGTTTTGTTCCCACACTATTCAATGATCATTTGAGTATGTAAAAATGAGTGTTATAAATTGCTCTTTATATAAAACTAAATTAAATCTAAACCATCTGGGAATTTATAGTCCTCCAGCTTGAAGAAAATGAAGTAAGAGGCAAGTAAATACAATGAAATCAGGAAATATTCAGAAGAGTCAGTCACTTTTAGCTTATTGAAACACTATAGGATTAATAAAGTTATAAGTTTGATTTCCTAATCCTTCTATTTCATAAATTACATAATGATAATTATAACTAATGATCATAAATGAACAGCTTCAGACCTCACTAAAGTCTAAATTTGTTATTGTGTTTAGAAAATTTTGACTGCTAAGAATTGTGTTCTGAGTTTCAGCCAAGATGGAGGCATAGGTAGAAATGCTTCGCTTCATCACACAACCAAAAGAAGGACAACCAATCTAAAAACAAGAAAACAACCAGAAGTTCCAGAAAATCAAACTTCATGGAACTCTGGCAACCAAGGACTTGGAACTGGAAACCAAGGACTTATAGAAACATTCACTCAGACCAGTAGGTGGGGCAGAGATGGGTAGATGAGCAGCAAAGAGAGTTGCCTCACTCAGATGAATACCTAAGGCCCTGCCCCCTTACAACATAACAGGTCCACTGAGACAAAGAAATATGGCCAAATGAAAGAACAGATCAAAACTCCCTAAAAAGAGCTAAGTGACAAGGAAATAGCCAACCTATCTGATGCAGAGTCCAAAACACTGGTAATCAGGATGCTCAGACAACTGATTGAGCTCAGTTGCAAAATGAAGGAACAAATGAAGGCTACCCAAAGTGAAATAAAGAAAAATATACAGGGAACCAAGAGTGACAGGAAGGAAACCTGGACCCAAATCAACGATTTGGAACAAAAGGAAGAAATAAACATCCAACTGGGACAGAATGAAGAAATAAGAATTCAAAAAAATGAGGAAAAGCTTTGGAAACTCTGGGATGACTTTAAACACTCTAAGCTTAGGAAACTCTGGGACAACTTTAAACACTCTAACATCAAAATCCTGGGGATGCCAGAAGGAGAAGAACAAGACCACGAAGTTGAAAACTTATTGGAATGAATAATGAAGGAAAACTTTCCAAATCTGGTAAAGGAAGTAAGATTTCCAGGAAGTCCAGGAAGCCCAGAGTCCCAAAGAAATTAGACCAAAAGAGGAACACATCAAGGCACATCATCATTAAGTTACCCAAGATTAAAGATAAAGAAAGAATCTTAAAAGCAGCAAGAGGAAAGGAGACAGTTACCTACAAAGGAGTTCCCATAAGACTATCAGTTGATTGCTCAAAAGAAACCTTGCAGGGAAGAAGGGACTGGAAAGAAGTATTTGAAGTCATTAAAGGCAAGGCCCTACAACTTAGATTATTCTATCCAGCAAAGCTATCATTAAGAATGGAAGGGCAGATCAATTGCTTCCCAAATAAGGTCAAGTTAAAGGAATTCATCATCACCACCCCTTATCATATGAAATGTTAAAGGTACTTATCTAAGAAATAGAAGATAAAAAACTACGAACAGTAAAATGACAACAAACTCACAACTATCAACAACTGAACCTAAAAAACAAAAACTAAGCAAACAACTAGGACAGGAACAGAATCAGAAAAATGGACATTACATGGAGGGTTTTCGGTGGGGAAGGGGAGGGAATGAATGGGGGGGAAAGGTACAGGGAATAAGAAGCCTAATTGGTAGGCATAAAATAGACAGGGAAAGGTTGAGAATGGTGTAGGAAACAGAGAAGTCAAAGAACTTGTACGTATAAGCCATGGACATGAACTAAGACAGGGGAATGCTGGAGGGTTGGGGGATGCAGGGTGGAGGGGAGATTAAGGGAAAAAAATTGGGAAAACTGTAATAGCATAATCAATAAAATATCCTTAAAAATAAAACAGTAACAAATGTTAAAAATAAAAGAATTGTGTTCTAATTCTTCAAAAAATCATGATCCATGTATGGCATAGAGGATAACTCTTATTTAACCAAACAATCAATGAATCCACATACAAGTTACTCCTTGATCTCTTCATATTCCTAGTATATGAAAGATAAAAACCACAATTTATTCTCTGGCTGGTGTGGTTCAGTGGAATGAGTGCCGGCCTATGAACCAACAAGTCACCAGTTGGATTCCCAGTGTCGGGCACATGCCTGGGCTGCAGGCCAGGTCCCTAGTAAGGGGTGTGCAAGAGGCACCTGTACATCAGTGTTTCCCTCCCTCTCTTCTCTAAAAATAAATAAAATCTTTAAAAAAACCCTACAATTTATTTTTTATCAAATATTTAAAATATATAAAAATAGAATAATATACCAACTCCATAAACTTGCTATTCAGATATAATAAATAGTAACATTTGATAGATTTGAGATTTTGGAAGAAGGATAAGAAATGTAGACCACACACTTTTTCTAGTACTGTGATGCAACCTTCTCCCAAGTCTCTATCTCTCCCTTCTATTTTATTCAAAACACTCCTTACTTTCCAACCATCCAATTCTTACTTGTCTCACAGACCCATCCTTATTATTTCAGACAAATTTTTTGAAGATTCTATACTTCCAATTTCCACTTCTCCCTCTTATTCATTCTCTAACTTACCGAAATCTAGTTTCTGTTCACTGGACTCCTCTTCAATTCCAAAACCTCATAAATCCAAGGTTATTTTGCAGACTTCACTATTACTTGACTTCTTTAGCAACATCTGAGGCTCACCAAGGCTGAAGATCCTCAGAATTGCAAATTATCATCTTTAGACAATGGAGATCTATTGTTTTGATGGTGGAGGCCCAGAATGCTGCAAAAAAGGCACTGTGTGGAGGTCAGTGAACCAGTTCCTAAAGGGCCCTACCTGTAGGCATTAGAGGCAGAAGTAAGATTTACTTTAGACTAACTACTATCTCAGCAAAGAGGGCAGAATTGCAGCCCAGGAATCGTAAGAAGTCCTTACAGAAGATCCCAAATTCATGAAAAAATATATGTGCATTCTATTCTATTCACACAGACAAAGAAGACTAAAGAATATATACCAAAATGCTAACAATGATTATATTTCTCAATGTTAAGATTAAGGATAGAGTTTATTTTCTTTGTTATAATAATATACATTTAGTTAATTTTCTACAATGAATATGCATTTTAAAAAGATTTTATCTATTTATTTTTAGAGAGAAGGGAAGGGAGGAACAAAGACAGAGAAACATAAATGAGTGAAAGAACATTGAATTGTTGCTTGTTCCATGCCCCCTCCAGGGGCCTGGAATGAAACCCAGGTATATGCCCTGACTAGGAATCGAACAGGCAACTGCTGACCTTTTAGTTTGTGGGATGTTGCTCAGCCCACTGAGCCACACCAGTCAGGGCCAGTTTTTTTAAGTAAAAAGAAAAGTTGCTTTGTTTTCTCTAATAGCAAAGGTCTGCATGCCTGTCTTCTATGTAACAAACAATGATGTTGCCAGAAAGATGCAGCTCCAAAGAATACACTGGATGAGAAAACCCCTGGGGAGCAAGTGGGTGTCAGACTGGATGCATGGGAATCCACCTAGTCTTGGGAAAACAGACAACTCATGGGAACCATTCTGGCCTGAGACAACCCAGGAAGTGCCTGGTGTGCCCCCTGAGCCTCCTAGACAACCATCAGGCCCCATATATTCTCCCTTCAAGATACTGTGGAAATTGAGGACTTTGGTCAAGATGGTGGCATAGGTAAACACAGCTTGCCTCCTCACACAACCACATCAAAATTACAGCTGAAATATAAACAACTATCATTCAGAACCGTCAGAAAATAAGATGAATGGAAGCCTGGCAACTATGGAATTAAGAAACCATATGCATCCAGGAGGAGCGAAGATGTCAAACAAACTGGTCTCATATCCATGTGTGGTAGATAAAGATTCAGGAGGAATGTCTCAGGAGCAAGGAACACCAGCCGCACACCAGCCCCCCAGGCCAGAGTTCCAGCACTAGGAAGATAAGTCCCCATAAGTTCGCACACCAGCCCCCTAGGCCAGAGTTCCAGCACTAGGAAGATAAGTCCCCATAAGTTCTGGCTGCAAAAATCAGCAGGGATTGAGTCAGTGGAAGAACCTTCTAGAGTCCCAAGCAGTTCTTCTTAAGGAACCCACACACAGACCTACTCAGATTCAGTCTCTCTGAGCTCTAGCACCCGGCAGCTTGAAAAGCAGCAGTGGCACATGGGGGAGGAACTGAAATGTTTGGCATCAAGGCGAAAGATGGGGGGACAATTTTCTCTCAGACAGAAAGGCAGGCAGAGGTTGCTGTCCCTACCTGAGCCCTCCCCCAAAGGGCAACACAGCCGGCAGGCCAGTGCCATATATGAGACTCCATCAATCTGGCTAACACTGCTTGCTTGACCTGCCCTGGAGATACCTTAAGACTCTATCCCACCCAACTTATGGGTTCACCCAAACTGTTAACTGTGACTTATCCCTATGAATGGCTGGTCTTGGCTCATGCTTTACAGCTTCCTAAATCCTATCAAATGAGCAATATCTGGCCTCAGTGAGCCCACAGCCCCTGTACCTCTTGCTAAGTCACCCCAAGCTGGGCACTAGCAGCAGCCCCCTTAGATTCATAGTTTGACTTTGACTGGGACTCTCCAAGTACAGCACAAGTAGCAGACATATCATACTGCTTTATAGCTCATGCATGGTGGCGCTGGAAAAACCACAGGTGGGGGCAGACTCTGGCCTGCACCACCTGGAAAATCCCAGAACATGCACACCCTGGACAACACAGATCACAGTAGAGCACTACCACCTGCCCCTGCACAGCTGATCCTCCAAGAAGGGTAGAGGTTTTTGGTCAGAGGTCACAGTCAGTCCCTGTGGCTGACTGGCCTGGATAAATCCTATCCCCTATTGACCTGTCAACAGCAATCAAGGCTCATCTACAACAAGAGGGTGTACTAAGCCCACACAGAGGGTACATGTTGAGTACTCAGCTTAAGACATAGGGGAGACTAGGCTACTCGACCCTACAGGACACCTACTACAGTAGGCCACACTACCAAGACAGGGAGTCATAGCAGCTCTACCTAATACATAGAAAAACAGGGAGACTGCCAAAATAAGGAGACAAAGAAATATGGTCCAAATGAAAAAAAAACATATCAAAACTCCAGAAAAAGAAATAAACAAAAGGGAGATAATCTGTCACATGCAGATTTCAACACACTGGTTACAAGTATGCTCAAGAAACTTAGTGAGGACATCAACAGCAAAAAAATGATCCAGTCAGAAATGAAGGACTCACTAACTGAAATAAAGAACAATTTACAGGGAAACAAAAGTTGAGTGGATAAAGCTGAGGATCAAATCAATGATTTGGAACATTAGGAATCCCAAAAACGATCAATCAGAACAAGAAGAAAAGAGAATCTAAAAAAAAAAAAAACAAGAGTGTAAGCAGCCTCTGGGATAAATTTAAGTGTTCCAACATTTGCATTGCAGGGATGCCAGGCAGAGAACAGAAAGAGCAAGAAACTGAAAATCTATTTGGAGAAATAATGAAAGAAAACTTCCCTAATTTGGTGAGAGAAATAGACATGCAAGTCCAGGAACACAGGGAGTCCCAAACAAGTTGGATGCTCAAAGGCCCACTGCAAGACACATCATAGTTAAATTGCCAAAGGTTAAAGATAAAGAGAGAATTTTAAATGCAGCAAGAGAAAAGCAGTTAGTTACCTACAGGAGCATCCCCATAAGACTGTCATCTGATTTCTCAAAAGAAACTTAAAAGTTTAGAAGGGATTGGCAAGAAATATTCAGTGTGAGCTTTGCAGAAGATGGCGGTGAGGTAGGGGGGAGTGGATTCCATTTCCCCCTACACATGGGAGAAAAACCTAGCCGATCTACGGAGGAACAGAGCAAAAAGACAACAGTACCCCAGCATGTATGAAGATAGGAGACCCAAAACTGTAGCAGACATTGAAAAACCAGACAGTGAGGAGAGTACTTCAGGACAATAAGGTCCCTGGGACCATGGTGGCTACAGCCCCAGGGCTGGTGCCTGCTGGGTCTGCCACAGGGTTTTTGGGAGAGAACTGGGTCAATGGCTCCCTCCCCAGCCAAACAAGGTTTGAGCAGCATTGGAAGAGACCTGGTTGCTTGAAGTCACAGAGAGGGGAATAAGGACTAAGTGGCAAACACACAGGGGCTGTGAACACCCACAGAGTCTGTGGAGGCCAGCTGAGGGGAGTTGAGAGTTGGGGAGAATTGAGAGTTGGGCTGTGACAGGCCCTGACCCTGATAGTCCCTGGACTGGTTGGAGAATTGGGCTGTGTGAGAGACCAGGCTTCTGTATGGAGCAGCAGTCTTGAGAAGGAGGAATTTCCCAAAAAGAAAAAGTGAAAAAAGAGACACTGTTTGGGGAATTTTCCTGCAGCAGCCACTCTGGCCTCCTCCCCACCCAGCGGGGCAGTGCTCCAGAAGTGGCGCGGAAGGCCCTGCGCACCCCCATAGCCCTGGGAAGAGTGCTTGCCTGAACCTGTGAAACCCCAGGCGACCTGGCTGAGTGTGCACGCCCATAACCCCAGGGAGAATGCACTCTGAGGAAGGCCTGGATCCCACACTCAAAGCCCTGGGAAGAGGCACCTAGATAGCCCTAGGGAGAGTGAGTACCAGAGGCTGACTGAGTGCAGATGAGGAAGGGAGAAAAGTGAAACTGATCGCTCCTCAGCCTGCTGCAGCCAGCAAGACCAGCAAAACCAGTCTGGCCAGTTTGAAACCAGAAAGAGGCTTTTTTTTCTTTAAACTAATTATTTTTTATTTTTATTATTTATTATTTTTCTATCTTTCAAATCCTTTTTCCTCTATTTCCTTCTTTCTTGTTTTATTTCTCCTTCCTTTCTTTCCAATTTTATATATTCTTCCTTCCTTCTTCTTCTTCCTTTTTTTTTAAATTCCCACAAGTGAGACAAAAAAAACCCTGGAACTGTGAAAAGACCAGAGTTGGACCCAAAGAGGGGGCATCCCAACAGCTGAGACAGTGAGACAAATTTCACTTTGATATTACAGAGAACCTACAAGTTATTGCATATTTGTATTATCATTTCTTTCATTATTCTTACATCTTTTATTTTAATAGTATTTTTGAATTCCTCTTCTTTCTGTTTAGTCTTTGTTGCTTGGCAGGTGAAATTGTATCATTTGACAGGTTTCCCCTATTCTATCTTTCATAATGTATTGCTAATTTACTGTCCTTCACTTTACTAGTGTTCCATTAGCACACTACTCAAGGTCCTATACTCCCTATTCTTGTTATCCAGATCACATAGATTCTGTCATATGATTGTTGCTCCATTATTATTGTAAATAATAGCTGTTCCATACAATTGTAAATACTACACAACACCTTTCCAGATCTTAGCACACTTCACGGTCTCCTGAACTGTATTACTGTAGTGGTTAACTCCATTCTTTCACACACAACAACTATTTACTATGATTTACTCTCACCTTACCTCAGAATCTGACCTCCCACAACCTCACTGCTTTCTAGAT
>PVIA01014626.1:0-26221 GCA_004024845.1 Tonatia bakeri
AGTGAATGGAAGGTGAGGAGGTGGAGACAGGGTTACACACTGCTCTTCTAAAAGCTAGGCTTTGACATGAATACAAATAAAAAGTAGAAAGGGCTGGCTTTGATGTTAAGATAAAAGAGTAACAACGGATTATAAGGGGAAGGTTGGGGAAAGATCTATAAGTAGAAAAGGTGTGAATGAGGAATGAAGAGATAGAAGAGAGAATTCTATTTGGGGCTATATCTAGGCATGCTGTGAAGTGCTGAGTGTTGATCTAAGTCTCCTATTTGTTATCCTGGGCAGCTAAGAACACTGAGTCTCCATTCAGGGGGCATGGCATATGTACTCATATAGACCATGATCTAAGCAAGGATTACCCTGTGCCTTATTGGGTAGAGAAACAGGGAGAATACAGTCCTGCAGACAGTTGTTTCACCTGGTGTTGGAACCAGCATCACAGTTTGTTCTGCTAATCAAGTGGTGGCATGGGGTATGGTTTGGGGCTGTCTCATGATTTGCTGAGTGCTTGGCAGAGATCTGAGTCCAGGTCTGATTGGAGAGACCCTTCTCATAGTATCCTGAGCAGTGGCTCAGGTAGGACTCATTCTGATGGTTCCTGGTATGCCAAGTGAGGTATGTGTACTTAGCCCTGTGCCTTCTCAGGTTACATTGTGCACACCAAGCAGGCTCCTGTCTAGGCCCTGTTCTAGGCAAGACACTGCTCACCATGCACAGCAGTGTGTCGATCACCCCAACTCTCCAGTGACTTGCTGAGCAGAGATGTGTTCACAGGTTGTTTTTGTCTGGGGCTGTCTATTTGTTTCCTCAAAAGGTGGTGTAAGCCCTAGTTTGGTCTAGTCTATCTCCTCTTGTGTGAAGTTCTGATCTGGAAAGAAAAAAATGGCCTTTCCCTAAACAGGTACTGCCTCTTAAGGTGCAAGGTCATAGAGTGGATGTTGACCTCTGTCTGGGAAGGATTTGGCACCAGTGGTGCTGAGGGGATAGGCCCTAGATCAGGCGTGTCAAACTCATTTTCACCGGGAGCCACATCAGCCTTGCAGTTGCCTTCAAAGGGCCGAATATAATTTTAGGACTATACAAATATAACTATTTCTTAACAGTTAAGCAAGAGCTCGGCACTGACATTGGGTAGAAACAAGGTGCCGAGCCAGATAAAATAAGGTAGACGGCCAGATTCGGCCCGCAGGCCTTGTGTTTGCCACCTTTGCCCTAGACACTATGTTAGCTAAGGAGTGGGGTTCTTCATATGGGCTGAGTGATGACATAGGTTTAAGTCTTTGTCCGGGTATGCTCAGTTCTGGTGTAACCACAAAATGTTGTCTGGGAAGTGACTGCCTTCTGGTCCTGGTGTGCAGATGAGAGGTGTAGGTAAAGGCTCTATTCTGGATTGGTGCTGCCTGATAGTGGGCCATGTGGTTTGGCATGGTTGTATGCATCCATCCAAGATAGGCTCTCTGCTGGTGTGATGGAGGTACAGCTTTGTGTAATGGCTCAGCTCTTCACAGGGATGTATTCCTTGTTCTGGGTGTGGAGTCCCTGATCATTTACTGAATATTGGGATATTTGTTCCTTGGTCTCTGCTTTATAAGTTCTATAGAATACTGAGATCTAGAAGAAGTTCAGATAGATGTTGGCCTTTGTGCTAACTTTCCCATGATGTGCTGAAACAAAGTATGTGTATGGAAAGACTCTTGTTTTTGTCTGGGTTTGAATCTGTCTACTAGTTTGCTTCACACAGGTATGAATATGGGTTCTAGTCTGCTAGAGAGGCATTTCTTGGAAAACTTTAAAGATATGGGAAAAGAGGCCCAATTCTCAGTTAAGAGCTGTCTCCTGATTTGCAGAGGAATGTGTGGGTCTGAGCAGTGAGCAGTGATCTGAGCAGGACTCTGTTAAGGTGTGTTGAAGATTGAAATGGATATAGGTTCTCCTGAGATATAACTGTCCCCACATGAGGTGAGATATTTATGTACTGTGGCCAATACACAAGCTTTCACAGAGGCTTTCTAAATAGTGTGATACTATTAGGTTGGCCAAAAAGTTCGTTTGGTTTTTCCCCATAAGATCACTCTAGTAGCATTTAGTTGTCTTTAACTTCACTTGAAACAACTTTGTTAGATTGTATTGTGACAGCTGTCATATCAGCATGCATTTTTTAAAAACATCAAAATTGGTGAATTTTTATGTAGCCATTTTAATATTGAAGATGGGAGAAAATAAGCAACATTTTTGGCATATTATACTTTATTATTTCAAGAAAGGTAAAAACTCAAATGAAACTCAAAAAAAGATTTGTGTACATTTCTGGAGATTTCTCACTGGACAATGTTCCATAGTCGAGTACAACAGTTGAAGTTGATAGTAATCAAATAAAGACATTAATTGAGAGCAATCTATGTTATACCATGTGGGAGATAGCTGACATACTCAAAATCTCCAAATCAAAAAAGTTATCAGTGAAAATGAAAAATGTGTCATTTATTTTTCAGAAATAAAATACGGACTTTTTGGCCAACCCAATACATGACCTACTTTAGCAATGTATTGACTAGCAGTGACATATAGGGCAAGGTTGGTTCTAAGAGTTGAGTGGTGTTATTGTGTCAGCCTTGGTCTAAATTTCAGTGAGGGTAGGCCTTGTGGTTTTTTAAGCAGAGGTGTAGCTATACGTCCGGTTCTGAAAAGGGACCATATTCTAACATGCTGAGTGGTGGCAGGACATGAGTCCATGTCTAGGCGGGTACTATACATCCCATCAGCAGTACAACCCAAGTTGCCTATTTTTGCACCCTCGATTTCTGCTGGAACACTATTAACCCACTCATCCATAGAGCTGGCCCACTTTGAAGCAACTATTGTTTCCACACACAATACTTTACTCTTCCCACATCAGTCACATCAAGAGATTCAATCTGAGGGCTAGGAAATCTTCCCAAACATTCATTCTGCTAAGATTCTAAGAAATCTGGTTAATAGGCAAGTAGTGAGGACCTTCTCCTTCACCAATATCATTAAATTTTTGCATTTCTCTCTAGCTTCTCTACCAGTCACTTTTCTACGATCCCCATTCATAGTTTCAGAAACTCAGACAGAGTACACTTACTGTCCTGGTTATACCATTTCTCAGGAGAGTACATTGCCCCTGTATACTGGGTTGAATAGTGTCCCCCAAAATTCATGTCCATCTGAAACCTGTTAATGTGACCTTATTTGGAAATGAAGTCCTTGTAGAAGTAATCAATTTAGATGAGGTCATACTGGATTGGGTACACCTTAAATTCAATATGCCTGGTATCTTTATAAGAAGAGGGAAATCTGGACACAGACACATGGAAACATAGGGAGAGGAGAATGCCATGTGAAGATAAACACAGATTGGAGTTATGGGCCTACAAGGCAAGGAACGCCAAGGATTGCTTACAACCACCACAAGTTAAGAAGAGACAAAGAAAAATTCTTCCCTAAAACCTTCAAGGAGCACAGCTCTGCTGACACCTTGGTTTCAGACTTCCAGCCACCAGAACTGTACAAGAATAAGTGTCTATTGCTTCAAGCCATCCAGTCTGATGTAATTTGTAATAGCAGCCATGTGAAACTAATACACCTTGTTTCTACTTCCTTTCTACTTTGTTTTGTATAAACCTTGATTAAATACCAAGGATTTCTTTTAATTTCTCTTTGGACAAGTGAATATAATTTAGGCAACTGAATTTCCTCAAACATCTTCACCTGTGAAGCAACTGTGACTGCTAAAATATTACCAGTGCATGTTAGCGAAGTAGTACCTATTTAAAATAGGACTACTTCCAGTCAAGATGGCAACATAGGCAAACATGGCTTGCCTCTTTGCACAACCACATCAGAATTACAACTAAGATATAGAACAACCATCACTCAGAACCATCAGAAATCAAGTTGAATGGAAGTCTGACAACTACAGAATTAAAGAAACCACATGCATCCAGACTGGTAGAAGGGGCACAGACATAGATGGGGCTGGTCCCACACCCACCTGTGGTGGATAAAAATACGGGAGGGATATCTTGGGACCAAGGAGTCCCAGCTCCACATGAGGACCCCCAGCCCAGGATCCCAGTGACAGGAAGATAACTTCTGGCTGAAAAACCCATGGGGATTGAGTTGATGGAAGAAACTTCAGGATTCCCAAACAGTTCCTCTTAAAGAACCCACATACAGACTTACTCAGACTCACTCCCTCTGAGCTCCAGCACTAGATAACAGTTTGAAAGGCACCAGTGGTACACAGTGAGAAATTGAAGTGTTTGGCATCAAGGTGATCAGAGGCCACTGTCCCTTTTCTAAATCCTCCCCCCACAAAGTCAGTAAGCTGGTGCCATATCTGAGACTCCATCAACCTACCTACCACTGTTGGACCTGTGTTGGAGATCCCCAGAGACTCCACCCCACCCAAGCTGCTGTTCCATATGAATGGCTGGTCTTGGCTCATGCTTCACAACTTCCTAAATCCTATCAAACAAGCAAGAGCTGGCCTCAGTGAGCCCAGGCCCTGCACTAGCAGCAGCCAGCCTAGATTCACACCTGGGAATTCTCCAAACCCAGCACAAGTAGCAGCTGTCTCAGATAGCTTTATAGCTCACACAGGGTGGCCCTGGGCAAAACACAGGTGGGGGCTGACCTTGGCCTGCACCACCTGAGAAACCCTATGACCGGCACACCCAGTAGACAGCTGCATACCACATCAGAGCACCACCACCCTGTCCCTGAACAGATCCTCCACAGAGGGCAGAGGGTGGTGGTCAGTGGTCATAGCCGGTCTTTGCAGCTGACTGGCCTGGGTAAGTCCCTCCCATTGATCTGCCAACAGCAACCAAGGCTCAGCTACAAGAGGAGGATGGACTCAGACCACATGAAGGGTGCACCTCAAGTACCTAACTTGGTCATGATGGGGAAGCTGTGCCACTGGACCCTACAGGACACCTACTACATTAGCCACATTGCCAAGACATGGAGTCAAAGCAGCTCTACCTAATACATAGAAACAAACACGGGGAGGCTTCCAAAATGAGGAGACAAAGAAAAATGGCTCAAATGAAAGAATAGATCAAAACTCCAGAAAGAGAACTAAACAAAATGGAGATAAACAATTGTAGTGTAAATGGAGTCAGTCAGGCTCCCTCACCGAGCCTGCTAAGCAGATTCCCATAACATTGAGTGGGCCACATGCATAGAATGAAACTCTGTCATACAATATCCTGGCATCCTGTGAGCTTTCTGTGCATTTAGTATATAAGGGAGTTGGGACTCCCTGCCGGTGAGACACAAGACTTGTGGCATGCATGGGTTGCCCACCCTGAATAAAGGCATGTCAGGCATCCCAACAGCTCTGTGAATTTTCTTCTGTGTGCCTGAATCACATGTGAACCTGTCCAGCCTTGAACAGTCACAACACAATTGGCATAGTTGGCAGGATTCATCACAGTACAGTATGAGGGAGCCATCAGCCCCTTGGAAGGGGGTCTGGAAGGGTGGCTGGTCATCGGTATGTAGTATCCGGTGGTGAGTCTCCTGAATTCATGGGTTTCCCCCCTGAATTGGCCCAAAGTTAGTGGTTCACCCGACACAGTAGGGAAGGCCCTATGGGTGGTAGGGGAGACCCTAGAGAAGCCGAGTGTTCACACAGCCATGGAGCGGTGGGCTAGGTGTTTCTTACAGCTTTGCAAGCTGTGATAGAAACTGCATTTCACGATGCAGCGCAGCTATGAGCTCCATGAGGGAGCAGAAGCCCAGGTCCACGCCGTGGAGGAAGACCTCCAAAGACCAGAGCCATAACATTCCCCCTCACCAATCATGGTGAATGACTTGGAAGAAGAGAAGGGGAATTGCCACTTCCGTACCCCCCTCCACTCACCTGCCCCGCGTGGACATGAACATAGTTGCTGAGGGTGACTGGGCCAGAGAACTGAGACCTAGATTGGGTGCTTAGCAGTGGCAACACTGGCGCCCAGAAAGCTCTGCCTCCTGCAGCTGATCAGAGCAGGGGGCGGTGGCCAACCAGACAGTGGAGGCTGGAGCAGGAGCCACAGAGGTGGCAGTGGGGCAGCCCAAGGAAAAGCAGCAGCTGTCCGGAGGGATGATGTCTTAGGCTCCCTCTGTCTTGCAGTTAAGGTGCGACCCCATGTGGTTGCAAACTGAACAACGTTTCCTGCAGCCCCAGAAGAAAGCAGTGAGGAAACCCCGCCCCCCTGGAGTGTGTCCCAAGAGGCCCATCCTGTGCATCTGTACAACCATATGACTGTGCCAGACTTCCAAGAAGAGGGAGGAAATATCCTTTGGAAATTTCAATAGGGGAAAGGCCAAAGAACCTAGCTACAGGGGACGGGTGGGGACCAGAAAAGGTGAAGGCCATGAGGCTCTCCGTAGGTGGGTATTGGGAGACTGCCCATCCCCCCGTGAGTATACTATTTATGTGTCCCTTATTCCTGAGTATAATCTGGGCATTGATGTGCTCCAAGAATTGTGGCTGCAAACCACTGTGAAACAGCTCCAAACTAGGACCTGCTAGAGTGCTGGAGAGTGCCCTGGATCCTACTAGATACTGTGAGCTAAAAGTGCATGTACCACAAGGAATTTTTCAGTGGGGTCTTTGGCAGCAATCAGAACAGCTATGTCAACCCTTGAGCTTCTGGTCCCAATTATGGAAGGGAGCAGAGGTACAGTGCTCCTTGATTGAAAAGCAACTGGCTGCAGTGTATGGCTCATGGCTGCAAATGATGCACTGCCCTTGACTATTTGCACAGTTAGTTGGGAGGTGTACAGGGCATAACATTGTGAATCTCTACACGGCATACAAATAAATGGATGATTATGCATAGGCCATTATGGGGACAGGCCTTGTGGCAAGACCTCTAGAAATTAGGCCACCAGAAGCAAATCACTGTATATCATGTTACTGGACATGAACCCCTGGCTTCTCCTGGGAATGATGAGACTGATACTCTAGCCAAGGTGTGGTGGCTGGAAACGGTGCCTGCTGACCTGTCCAAAAGAGTCATTGCCCAGTGGCTGTACCATCACTTCTTACATGCTGGACAGAAGACCATGTGGTCCACTATAAAAGCTTGGCAGTTACCTCTCACATTAGCAGAGGTACAAGAAGCTTGTGAGACCTATGTTGTATGGTCATGAGAGCATCCCTGGAGGCCTGTGCAAACTACTGGGCAGGTGTGGAATGGGAACAAGTACTGCTGACCTGGTGGTGGGTTGGCGTGGTCGGGCCCCTGCCTACTTCAGGGGGTTATAAGTATGCAATAACTTGTGTGGACATGGCTACTGGACTTTTGGCTGCTTACCCCACATGCCACCTGGATCAAAGGGCAGTGGTCACTGCACTGGAGCACCTGTGTGCTGCTTATGGGCAAACCTTGATCATTGAAAGTGATCAGAGGACATATTTTAGTGGGGCCTTGGTGCAACAATGGGCCTGAGACCTGTGGATTGACTGGTAGTTCCATGTGGCCTATCACCCCCAAGATGCTGGTCTCTTAAAGCAGGTCCTGTGAGCCACAGCTGCCACCCCCATGCTGAGGGATTGGGGGATTGGACAAAACCATTGTGGACTGTCATCTGGACTATAAACAAGAGGAGTCAGAGGTGGGGCCCAGCTCCAATGGAAGCTTTACTCCACCAGACTGCCGCTCCAATTCAGATGCAGGTACAGACTAAGTATGCTTTGCTGAAACCAGGCAAGGGAAAACAGGAGAATATTCTCTTGCCTGCACCTGAGGGCCTGGAGCAAAAACAAATAGCCACTTGGATGTGGCCTTGGGAAATAAAAGTCCCCAACATGCATTGGGTGGCTCTTGTTGCCCCTTGGGGACAAGGGATGGAGAGAAACTTGCAAATGGTGCCCTGGATGATTGGGACATGGCCTCCAGTCTTAAAGGTGACATATCCAGGGCCAGAAGACCATGAAATGCTTCTTCGTGGCACCTTTGTGACATCCTTATGGCCCATTATGATTTCTCCACTGTTGCAAGTAGATGCTGACCCCCAGTTGAAGCACAAAAGGTCTGGTATTTGCACCCAGGAAGGCCTCCTCTGCCAGCCACTGCCTTATTGGCTAGCCAGAAAATTTCTTGTATATTTTCTGAGGATTGTAATTTGCCATTGTTGGTGCCTATAACTGCTTTATCTTTTTACCAGATGCAAAGTAACACCTTAGTGGACTGGGTACATACCTATGCCTCAGTGGCTGACTAATCAGCATGCTGTGTCTGTACTGAAATCTCCCTGAGCATGTCTGCTGACCTTGCATGGTGCATCTCTCCAGCTTCAATCTCAAATTGGACTTGGTTATAGCACCCATGGAACAGTGCATATTCCTTATGGAATGCAAACTGGACTGACATCTACATGGGGGCAAAGCAGTGGCATGACTGGCCTGAGCCATTAGTTAGTTACTCCATATGGGATGTCTCCAGGTGGCTCACAGCTGAGGTCATGGAGTTGGGTGGACCAGCTCCCCTTTTCATTCAGAGCCTCAAAGGACAACCCCACGTGGGATGGACTCCAACAGGTCCGTGTCAGACTCAGACTCTAGAGCATTCCTGGGAGGCACAGAATGGTGCATGGGCTGCAGTTTCCACTGAGGCCCTCTGCATAAGTGGCTCACAGGGGTGGCCTTACCTGCCTGGAAATTGGACTGGCCACTGTATCTAGGGGTGGCCTTATTTGTTGCTTGCTGCTGCAGCTTGTACTGCTGTTGTGGGTTATGGGTGTAGAAATCTACCCTCCTCACCAAGGGATCTTCTCAGAAGACACCCTCACACAGATTATACAGTGAGGAACACTGACAGGGTGGATTGTAGGGTAAATGGAGTCAGTCAGGCTCCCTCACTGAGCCTGATAGGCAGTATTCCCATAACCTTAAGAATGGGCCCACATGCACAGAATGAAGCTCTGTTATACAATATCTTGGCACCCTGCCAGCTTTGTGTGCATTTAGCATATAAGGGAGTTGGGATTCCCTGCCAGTGTGATAGTGGCTTGCAGCATGTGTGGATCGCCCCACCCTTGAATAAAGGCATGTTGGGCATCCCAACAGCTCTGCAATTTTTCTTCTGTGTGCCTGAGTCCCATGTGAACCTGTGCAGCATTGAACAGTTACAACACAACAATCTATCAGATTCAGAGTTCAAAACACTGGTTATAAGGATGCTCAAGGAACTTAGTGAGGACCTCAACAGCATAGGGAAAGATTCAGTCGGAAATGAAGGATATACTAATTGAAATAAAGAACAATTTATGGGGAAACAACAGTAGAGTGGATGAAGCCAAGAATCAAATCAATGATTTGGAACATAAGGAAGCAAAAAACAACCAGTCAGAACAAGAAGAAAAAAGAATCCAGAAAAATGAGGATAGTATAAACAGCTTCTGGGACAACTTCAAGCATCCCCACATTCACATTATAGGTGTGCCGGAAGGAGAAAAGAAAGAGCAAGAAATTGTAAATCTATCTGAAAAAAATAGTGAAAGAAAACTTCTCTAATTTGATGAAGGAAATAGCCATGCAAGTCCAGGAAGCACAGAGAGTCCCAAACAAGATGGATGAAAAGAGGCCCACTCCAAGTCACATCATAATTGAAGTGCCAACGGTTAAAAATAAAGAAAGAATCTTAAAAGACACAAGAGAAAAATCAGTTAATTAGCTACAGGGGAGCTCCCGAAAGACTATCAGCTGATTTCTCAAAAGAAACTTTGCAGGCTACAAGGGATTGGCAAGAAGTATTCAAAGCGATGAAAAGCAAGGACCTACAACCTAGATTACACTATCCAGCAAAGCTATCATTTAGACTCAAAGGTCAGATAAAGAGCTTCCCAGGCAAGAAAAAAAATAAAGAGTTCATTCTAACCAAACCATTATTCTATGAAATGTTAAGGAACTTATTTAGGAAAAATAAGATTGAAACTATGAACAATAAAATGGCAAAAAAAAAAAAATTGACAATTGAATCTAAAAAACAAACTAAGCAAACAAGAACAAAAACAGAATCATGAATACAGAGAGCATCTTGATGGCTGCCAGATGAGAGGGGGTTATGGGGGAAAGGTGAAGAGGTGAGGGGATTAAGAAGTACAAATAGCACTGGCTGGTGTAGCTGAGTAGATTGAGCGTGGACTGTGAACCAAAGGGTCGCCAGTTCAATTCCCAGTCAGGGCACATGCCTGGGTTGCAGGCCAGGTCCCCAGTACGGGCGTGCAAGAGGCAACCACACATTGATATTTCTCAATTTCTCTCCCTCTCTTTCTCCTTCTGTTCCCCTCTCTCTAAAAATAAATAAATAAAATCATTTTTTTTAAAAAGTACAAATATGTAGTTTCAGAATAGCATGGGGTGTAAAGTACAGTATAGGAAATGAAGTTGCCAAAGTACTTCTATGCATGACCCATGGACATGAACAGTGCTGTGGTGATTGCCTGAGGGGGATGGGGGTACTGGATGGAGGGTGGCAAAGGGAGAAAAATCAAGACAACCATAATAGCATAATCAATAAAATATAATTACAATATAAATAAACTGCATTGCAAAAACATAGGACGTTTTTATAGCATAAAATGTAAATTTAAAAATTTCCCACTGTTTTAAAACACAGAAACATCTTTTATTCCTTGAGAGAAAGAATTTTTAAAACTCCTGGGGAAATGTCTCACATCAATACTGCTTACTCCGTTTTTCATCTTATTAATTTTGATAGTATAATTTTAATCCATTTTTAATAAATAAATTCACTTCACATCTTACAATTAAATTTCTAGCAATTCCATATTTGTGTTCTGGGTACTATAATTGACAGAGGGTAGCCAGATATATAATGTTTTATTCCATCTCCTCTTTACTTCTTTGTAGTCATCTGCTATCCTAAAGAACATTCTCTCTCTTTTTGCCTCATCCTATTATCAAGCACTCCAATAACATGCCTTCTACTATCCTAAATTCCCCATTCACTTCTCCTTTTACCAGCTCATACCCTGACCCAATTTCTCTACTTCCTCTTTCTACTAAGTTTTATTAAGGAAACTCTTTAAACCAGACTGCCTAGATTCAGTACTAATGGTCAGGCTCTCAGGCCTCCATGAGTCATAACAGATGGCTCTTGAAGTCCAACACAGGAAAGATATAACCTTTGAGTCTAATGTGGCCCCCTGGCTAGCAAATGGTTTGCCAGCATCCATGCCTCACTTAAACCCCACTATTTAAGGTTATACAATGTGCTTAAACATCAGTTCCTTGAGCTTTAGTAGCTTGCTGGTCTCTCCTTGCTTAGATCCCAGCTCCTGTCTGTTCACTCATCCATTGCCTAGTGCTGCCCAGCTACACACCAACTACCCCACGCTATACCATTTTCCCAGTTACTGAACCTTGCCCAACCCTTATTAGTTGCCTTGACTACTGCCATACCCAGTCAGGACTTTGACTTCTCTACAGAGATCTTTAAGAAAATTCCGTTTTATTGAGCCACAGGCTATGCTAAATTTTTTACATCCACTATCGCATTTAATGCTCACAACAACCCTATAAGATATTGTAACAGGGTGCAGTCAAGAGGGGAGCCCCAAATAGGGATTTGTAGTAGGGTCCAGAAGAGCTTGGAGATAATTGCCTCCACACCACAGGGCCACACCTGCCCAAAATGCTGGAAGCTGTGGCCAATTGTGGGAGGAGCTGGAAATGGGGCTGCAGAGGAAGATTGGCACTGGGATTTAAATAGAGTCACAGCAGCCACTGGGTGTCTCTCCTTTTGGGAACACGCATCTGTTCAGGATCACGTGGCTTTGGTGTCTTCATTGGGACCATGTGGCTTGGGTGAGAGTCAGGACCACAAAACTTTGGAAGTGCTCCCTTTTGCCACGTGGAGGGTACCAGGAGGACTGTGTGTATTTGTGGTACCAGGAGGACTGTGTTTAGTTTGTATTTCAAATAAATAATAAATTCCTTTCCTTTTCACTGATCTCTGGTATTAAGAGACATCTTTCATCAGGTGGTGGGCAAAACGTACCCAGTAGGTGGGGAGGAACCCCTGGAGAAAAAAGGGGTCTTTTATATCATTCAGCCCCCCCAAAACTGTTCTGCAACAATATGAATCACCCCTCTCACCTGCAGCCAATGACCATTCCTTCCATTGTACAGGAAATAATGAGAATATCAACATAAGGTTACCCAATTTCCCTCTTCTCCACCTCAAAATCTCTCTGGATTTTCAACTGCTTCACTTCCTTTACTTCAATTATGAAAACATCAAATGGGCAGAGACAATGATAGAGGGGCATCTGAGAGATAGGCATGGTTGATCCATGGCCTCAAGGAGCCCAGAACTTAATGGAATCCATGAGGATCAACAAGAGATATCTGAAAGGAAGCATTAAAGGCCTGCTAACCAAGTTCGGACAACTGTCATCCAAGAAGATGGTGAAATCAAAAGACAAAGAAGGAGCCAGATAAGGTTTGGGGGTTAAGAACATAGCATTTCTTGTGGGGCAGCTTACTGATTTCTGAGAACACCTTTCTTTTTCACCTTCTGCTCCTGGCCTTTCTTACCTGCCAAAGTTAATCACTCTGATGGCTTTGATTTTTATCTCTGCAACCACCACTTCTATGCTCACAGCTCCATTACCCTTCCTGATGAGTTTCAAAATAATGACCAAATGTTCCAGTTCCCCACCATAGCCAAGGGCCTCAGCCTGCCTTAGATTTGAGGAAAGCTAATATTACCCTTCTTTACATCATATCAACATCTGATCACTAATTCTCTCTTTTCTTTCATCTCCACACAGCTTTGTGCTTTCTCGCCCACCAAATTCTCACTGCACCTCTCTCTCCCAGACTTTTCCAATTGGTCCTAGGGAACTCTCATCGAAAGATATACAAACTCTCTTCCATGGAAACACTCCCACTTTCTGGCTTTAAATGAAACACAGTTCTCCCCTCAAGACACCACTTCTCGTGCATCTCCCTCCAGTGAAGGCTGCTTTTTCATTAATTCTTCACATATCGCAGGATCCAGAGACAGGGTTGGCATTCTCCTACTACCTTGTCACTACTTCCAAGCCATAATTGCGTAACTGCTTCACCATTGCTTCGTTGAGGTTCATACCATTCATCTCTTCTTCACTGTGATTATCTAACAACCTACAGTTCTCTCTCTCTCTCTCCCTCCCTCCCCCCATATGTTGCCACTTGACTGACAGTCTCCCTCTCTAACAAACTGGCCCGAGCAACTTCAACGTTCCTATTAACAAGGATTGATCTTGGACATCTATTATCCACGTGGAGGAATCTAAGAAGTTGGCATTTGAACAGCCAGTTTCCTAGTGGTTTCTCAATATGAAATAGCTGCATTTGTTTGGCTTTTTAAAGATTTTATTATTTTTTTACGTTTAGAAAGAGGGGAAGGGAGAGAAACATCAATGTGCAAGAGAAACATTGATTGGCTGCCTCTTGCACACCCCCAACTGGGGCCCTGGCCCACAACCCATGCATGTGCCCTGACCAGAAACTGAACCAGCAACCTTTTATCAGGTCGGCACTCAATCCACTGAGTCATACCAGCCAGGGCTGAAATGGCTGTACTAAAACAGCGATTCAGCCTTGTGGTATTCAAGGTGGAGAATCCAGGATGATTGTAGTTAAGTAGAGTTTCTATAGACTTGAATTTTTTTCAGTGGCAGACTTGGTCTCCAAGTATCAAAGATGGAGGGCCCTGGCTGGTGTAGCTCAGTGGATTGAGCGCGGGCTGCGAACCAGGCATCGCAGGTTCGATTCCCAGTCAGGGCACATGCCTAGGTTGCAGGCCATGTCCCCCAGCAACCGCACATTGATGTTTCTCTCTGTCTCTCTCTCTCTCCCCCTCCCTTCCCTCTCTAGAAATAAATAAATAAAATCTTTTTAAAAAAAAGATGGAGAGATTTCTGGGAAAGGATATTTAAGCAAGAGTTGTGACAGATTGAGTCTAGGTTTATCTGGCTGATTGTACTATATTCACATTAATTCTATTACAAAGAGACTACCCTCTGAATTAAAGTTTCCTAATGTTGAGTCTGGCCAAGGTGGAGGCATAGGTAGTCGCACCATGCCTCCTCACACAACCAAAACTAAGGACAACAAAAATTGAGAAACAAGAAACAACCAGAACAGAGAGAAATGAACCGAATGGAAGTCTAACTACCGTACACCCAGACCAGTAAGGAGGGGTGGAGTTGGAGGCCTATGGAGAGGGGTTGGAGAGGGGTCAAGGGGTCCTGGCAGGAAAAAGCAGTGGCTGGCAGACTCAGGCACGTAGGCCGCAGACGGCAGTTGGCAGACTCCAAAAGTGCAGGGGCAGCTGACAGACCAGTAGCAGACCCTGGGCACAGGAGGCAACGAGCAGACCCAGTACACCACAGCCACACGTGCAGACAAACTAAGTGAAAATGGGCAGCAACACACACCGTGCAACCCAGGGACCCAGCACTACCGGGAAACAAAGTTTAAGAGCACCAACTGAAAACACCTGTGGGAGTCGAGGTCGGGAGATTCTCTCAGCCTCACAGGAGGCTCCTCAGGGAAACCCACAGAGTCCGAAAAAGTGCACAGGCCCACCCACCCGGGAGCCAGCACCAGAAGGGCCCAAGTTGCTTGTGGGAAGCGGCAAAGGGAAATGAAGTCCTAGAGAGAGCAGAGCAGGCACAATTATTCCGTCTCAGACCCCACCCCTACATACAATGTCACAACCCAGCAACGAGGGTGCCCTGCCCTGTGAACACCTAGGGCTCCACCACCCATACGTAACACCTGCAACCAGACCAAAGGAAAATAAAAAATAAAAAAGATGGCTCAAACAGAATTAAAAGCCCCAGAACCAATTTTTTTTTAAGTGACCAAGAGATAGCCAACCTATCAAATGCACAGTTCAAAGCACTGGTGATCAGGACGCTCACAGAATTGGTTGACTTTGGTCATAAATTAGATGAACAAATGCAGGCTATGATAAGAGAAATGAAGGAAAACGCACAGGGAACCAATAGTGATGGGAAGAAAACTGGGACTCAAATCAATGGAGTGGACCAGAAGGAAGAAAGGAACAACCAAACAGAAAAGAATGAAGAAAAAAGAATTTTAAAAAAATGAGGAGAGGCTTAGGGACCTCCTGGACATCTTTAAACGTTCCAACATCCAAATTATAGGGGTACCAGAAGGGGAAGAGGAAAAACAACAAGTGGAAAAGTTATTTGAACAAATAATAAAGGAGAACATCCCCAATCTGGCAAAGGAAATGGACTTCCAGGAAGTCCAGGAAGCTCAGAGAGTCCCAAAGAGGTTGGACCCAAGGAGGAACATGCCAAGGCACATTATAATTACATTAGCCAAGGTAAAAATGAAGGAGAGAATCCTAGAAGCAGCAAGAGATAAGGGGACAGTTACCTACAAAGGAGTTCCCATCAGACTGTCAGCTGATTTCTCAAAAGAGACCTTGCAGGCAAGAAGGGGCTGGAAAGAAGTATTCCAAGTCCTGAAAGGCAAGGACCTACATCCCAGATTGCTCTATCCAGCAAAGCCATCATTTAGAATGGAAGGGCAGATAAAGTGCTTCTCAGACAAGGCCAAGTTAAAGGAGTTCATCATCACCAAGCCCTTATTATATGAAATGTTAAAGGGACTTACCTAAGAAAATGAAGATTAAAAATATGAACAGGAAAAAAAGACTTCAAACTCACAGTTAGTAACAACCACACCTAAAACAAAACCAAAAGAAACTAAGCAAACAACTAGAACAGGAACAGAACCACAGAAATGGAGATCACATGGAGGGTTAGCAACAGGGAAGTGGAAGGAGGAGAGAGGAGGAAAAGATATAGAGATAAGTAGCATAGACAATAGGTAGAAAATAGACAGGGGAAGGGCAAGAATAGTATGGGAAATATAGAAGCTAAAGAACTTATGACACATGGACATGAACTAAAGGGGGAGAATGTGGGTGGAGGGGGTGGGTAGGGTGGAGGGGAGTGAAGGGGGGAAATGGGACAACTGTAACAACATAATCAATTAAAAAAGTAAAAGAAAAAAAGTTTCCTAATGTTGAAAAGTAAAAATTATTATTATTTCAACAAATATTTCCTGAGAACGTACTATGTGCCAGGTACCATGCCAGGAATTTAGAAAAGAAAAAAATATCCCTTACCCCTTTACTTAAATCAGTTTATATCTAACATAAATAATTTATAATCAAGTTGGAATAATGATACTTCACAGGCTTGTTGTGGATTTTGTTTATTTTTTGTTGTGAATTTTAAATGAGATAATTCATATAAAGCAAATAGCTCAAAAAAATGGTAAGTAAATAGTAAAGGCATGGGGCTATTATGAACTCTTCTGCACCTCCTAAGGGTGACCACCAGATGTCAGCCTCCCCTAGCTAAACCCTACTAGGCCAAGGAAGAGCAGGTAGACCATCCTGTTTAACATCAGAGGAAGGAGCAAAGGACTTCCATGCAACCATTTGCCTCTCATGTACTCATGTTTGGAACTATTTAGGTGCAGAAATTTCTTGATAGCTATTTTAAGTAAGAACTTGTGTGACTACTGAGTAAGCCCACTTCGAAGTGTTCAACAGTACCCGTAGCCACCACAATTTGGAAGTGACCAAGATCAGGTCAAGAAGAAACAGGAAAAGGACATTCCAGGCAAAGAACAAAGCAAAGGCAACTCAGGAAGAGGCCAGAGAGAGAATGAAGTAAAAGTAGGAATGAAGAAACTGAGAGAGAGGAAAAGGTAAAATGTTTCTTAGTCACCTACCCAGGGCCTCGCCCAGAGCTTTGCCAAAGCCTTCTCATTTAAACCACCAGCAACCTGAAACCTTCACCTCCCAGGCTCCTGCCACATGTCAAATCCCTTTTTAATCCTTGTAATCCCTGATTCTCTAGCTGGCTTTCTACTGGTTATATTTCAGAGAGGAGCTTTAGAGTCCCTCGCAAAGAACTCATTCTTTCTTAACCCAGGTAATTTCTACTTTGTATTTGAGCTGCTGTATTTTCCAGACTTCCCTGTTCTCCATATTAGAAACTATATTTCCATTTTTGAAAGACATCCTTTTCCCTCTTACAATAGGCTCTTTTGACTTTGCCAGTTAACCAAACTGCATATTTTATTTCCCAAGTGTCTAGTATTTTTGATTGTTGGCATATATTTTCTCAGGCTTCCAATATGGTATTTTTAAAATAGTCCACAGGCTTCCTGTGGGTTATTGACTTTTTGAATGTTAGTCTAATTTTTCCTAATGTTTTCTAACATGTGGCATACCCAAACAGGAATAGGCCTTGTTCGCCTACCATCCTGAAGTAGAACTATTGACTTAGTCTACTCTCTCTGGACAGAAACCTGGCTACAGCTCTTACTCAGGCCCAACCACCAGTTAAGAGCTCTTTCCTTAACACAGAAAGAGATCTTTGCTCGGGAATTTCTAAAGAAAATCCAAAGAATTAATTGAGAAAATGGAACCTATGCTCTAGGAAGAATATAATAAAAAGTACACCATATCGCAATTAATATAAAGGCAAAAATTGTGTTACCACTAATTCCTTCTCTCCCTTAGCAAGGTGTGGCATAGGAAAGTGAATCAATTTCTAGGACAACACAAGGATTCTACGAACTAACATATCCAGTTACCTGAAAACTGAACTTGGATTTCCTCCAAATCATGATCAATCCAGGACATTGCCAGATCTCTCAGGAGAGGCTTGAGTCCTTCCACTTACCCAAGGCAGCTGCTGCTACTGCTTCTATCCATTGTCAATACAAAAATAGCTTCGTTAGACAAACAGTCCTGTGATGAAAGACATTGCATGTAACCACATAGTCAAATGTAAATATTTTATTCATTTATTTTTAGAGAGAGGGGGAAGGAGAGAGAAAGACAGAGATCAGTCCCATATGTGCTTCAACTGGAGGCCTAACCCACAACCGAGGCATGTGCCCTGACCAGGAATCAAAACCAGTAACTTTCAGTTCACAGACTGGCACCCAATCCACTGAGCCACACCAGCCAGAGACGAACTATCTGAGTTTTGGTGAAATGCCTTGTAGTCTTCCTGGAACATGAAGCAGGGAGGTCTGTGAAAGCTACAATAATGCCATGTCCCACTTGCCTCCCTACCTCCTTTGAGAGGAAGCTGTCCTGAGAGAGCGTCTTATCACCTCCCCAATTCTGATGAGGTATGGAGCTTTCCGTTCTACTCCTTCAGAATAGAACTGCAGAACATAAGACACTGTAGTGGCAGCCTAGAGCAGGCTCCTCAGCAACACTGAAACACCATTGTTTCTGTCGTCCTTTTTTACTGTGTGACAGCGGTGACAAGGAGCTAGCACCTTAGACTTTTTCTACTTTTTGCTGTTCTACTTAAGTAATAAAATGTCTAAATCTGGAAGTAACTCACTGTATCTTTACTGGCCAAATCAGTCAGGCCCAGACCTTGGCATTGAGCTTGACAAGCCTTGAGCCATCCACATAACCAGGCTGTGATTGCATCCAAACTGAGGCTACGATTGATGCCATTGACAAGGTCTGAGTCCTCTTACCCCCTGAAGGTTGCTGCTGTTTCTAACAGTGAGAGGCCTATAAACTAATTTGTTCCCCTCTGTGAACCTCAGCTAAGATTACCTCTGAGGCACAATAACATCTTCAGCATTTTTTCCAATTTTTAAATTGAGATATAACTTACATAAAATTATGTAGCTTTTAAGTATACTACTTGAAGAGTTTTCAACTAATATACAGGGTCCAGCAGAAATAAGGCCTGCTTGAGTGTGGTTGGTAGAGTAATAATACAGGTGTAATAATTTATAGTTTTAATTTGAACATTTCACCTAAAATGTCATATGGTGTGCTTGAGTGTGATATTGTTGTGTTGCAGAATTACATGCTTATAATTTTGTAATACAACAGGGACGTTATTTGTGCTGAACCATGTGTATAGTGACAAACACCACCCCTGTGTAGTTATAGAAGATTTTGATCACCTCAAAAAGTTTCCACTGAAGCCCTAGCCAGTGTGGCTCAGTTGGTTGGAGCATGCTCCCATAGCCAAAAGTCTGCAGGTTCAACTCCAGGTCAGGCCACATGCTTGGGTTGTGAATTTGAACCCTGGTCCAGATGTGAACCATTCCAACTCCAGGTGGGAATGGGAGGCAACCAGTCAATGCTTCTCTTTCACATCAATGTTTCTCTCTCTCCCTTCCTTTCTCTCTAAAAGCAATGAGAAAAATGTTCTCAAATGAGGATAAAAAAATAAGAAAAAAGCTCCCACTTAAACTTGCAACTAGAAGATAAATAAGTCCTGAAGATCTAATCCACAGCATAGTGATTATAGTCAACAATATTGCATTACAAGTTTTAAAATTGCTATGAAACTAAATCTTAACTGTTCTTACAATAAAAAAGAAATAATTATGTGACATGATAGAGGTGTTAACTGATGCTACAGTGGTTATCATATTGCAATGTATAAATGTATTACATCAACACATAGTTCATCTTAAACTCACAAAATGTTATATGAGAACTATCTCTCAATTAGAAAAAATGTTCCCCCTTACCCCTTTCTAATTAATGTCCACCACTCTCTACCAAGGGTCAACTACTGCTTGATTTTCATTTATAAATACTTCACATAAATGGAATCATAATGTATGAACTCTTGCATATACCTCCTTTTGCTCAATTTTAGGTTTCTGAGATTCTCACATGTTGTTACATATATCAGTGGTTTGTTATTTTTTATTACTAAGTAGTATTCCATTGTGTAGATGCACAACAGTTTACCAATTTACCTGATGATAAACTGTTGTTTATAATTTTGTGCTACTAATACAACTAACTGCTATGAACATTTACATACAGTTCAACATTGTTTTGAGTCCTGAAGAAATGCCTGTTTGCAGGCATCTTTTTTCTTTTTATTATAAAATATTTTAAACATACAAACAAGTATAGAGAATAATAAAAGGAATACCTGTGTAATTCTCCGTTCATTTTTTTTCCTTTAGATAGAGTTGTTTTTTAGGGAAGTTTTACATTCACAGAAAAATTGAGCAGAAAGTACAGTTTCCATATGCTCCCTTGACCCCTACCGATGCACAGCCTCCCCCCACTATCAACATCCTCCACTAGCGTGGTACATTTGTTATAATTGATGAGTCTGCATTGACACATCGTTATCACCTGAAGTCCATAGTTTATATTAGCATTCAGTCTTGGTGTTATGCAGTCTATAGGTTTGGACAAATGTTTAGTGACATGCATCTACCATTAAAGAATAGTTTAAGAATAGTTTTGCTGCCCTAAAATCCTTTACTCTCTGCTGTTGTAGGAGGCCATCAAGAAGACAATACTGTCAGTTAACCTGAGAAGTAGACCTTGGCAAACAAAGGCTCTTCACCCCCTCCCCTATCCTTGGAATGTATATCCTGCCCACCATTCCCACAGTGAGAGCTGTTTTCAAGGATTCAGCCTTGCCAGAGACCAATGTGTTGTTGAGACCATCTGGACACCATATATGACTGAACCCAGTTAAACCCCCTACATAAACTTTTAAGATTCTGGCAGGTGGGTGCAAAGATCTACTTGTCTTGAAGGCACCCAAGGTAAGTTTCATTAAGATCCTTTGCTTATAAAAACTGCCACCTAACAATCTGGAGTGGTTTGCCTTTTTCTTTGGTCTCTCTCTTCCCTTCATGTATGGGGACCAGTTTGTGAACCAACATCTGCCTATTTATCCCTCTCTCCACACCAAGCCATGGCAACCTCTGACCTTTTTATTATCTCCATAGTTTTGTCTTTTCCAGAATGTCATATTGTTGGAAACATACCTTATGTTGCCTTTTCAGGTTGACTTCTTTTGCTTAACTACATGCATTTAAGACTCATCCATACTGCTGCATGAATTAATAGTATATTTCTTTTTAGTACAAAATAATACTCTATTGTGGGAATGTACCACATGATTTGTTTATCCATTCACATATCAAAGGATATCTTGGCTGTTTCTACTTTTTGGCTATCATTTGTCAAAACTCATAGAATCTTACAACACAAAGAGTAAACCTTAATGTATTCAAATTAGGAAAAAATCATTTAGGGTATCAGGGGAACCCCAGGATGGAATAAAGACTGTGACAAAAGAATCTAACTGTATTACAAATGTGTGACAAAATCTCATGAAAAAAGGTAGGGGGAAAGGTGCTAACCTAAGCACCTTTGGAAATTAGTAAAGTCTATACAACTAAAGGCAAAATAAGCTGTACATAAACACTGAACTCTGGTTGCCAAAGTTGTTTCCCATGGGGATAAAGGTTAACAATTCTGAAACCACTGAACATATATTCCAAACAATAAATAAATAAGTAGGGACGATAGAAGACATGTTTCTCATGATTGGACTAAGAGGTTACAGATAAGCAAAAGGAAGACATAAGAATGATTCATATGACACTAGATTAGAGTTGATGACACAAGTATGAACTCATCTTTAGTTTAATGTAGATATTGATGGTTACTTATAGAAATATTATGTGCATATTCATGGTAAGTATACATCCATTGTACATGGACTTTTAAACACCACTAAAGGACATTATTAAAATAATTGGAAATATTTGAATATGGATTGTAAATTAGACAATAACATTTTAATAAATGTTAAAATATCTTGAGTGTTGTCATTGTATTATGGTTATGCAGAAGAATGTCTTTGCTTTAGGAAATACATGCTGTAGTATTTAGGGATTGAGTACAATTTACTCTCAAATGATTCAGAAAAAAATAATGTATATTTACACATAGATAAAGCAAATGTGGGAACATGCTAACAATTGATAAATAGTATGGTATTAATTGTATTATTCTTGCAACTTAATATTTTAAGTGTTTCAATACAAAAGATTACTGGGGAGAACCATGTTGTAAAGAACGTTCTGCCCTGGCTGGTGTAGCTCAGTGGATTGAGCGCGGGCTGCGAACCAGGCATCGCAGGTTCGATTCCCAATCAGGGTACATGCCTAGGTTGCAGGCTGTGGCCCCCAGCAACCGCACATTGATGTTTCTCTCTCTCTCTCCATCCCTCCCTTCCCTTTCCAAAAATAAATAAATAAAATCTTTTAAAAAAATCTAAGCATTTGTTTATAAAAAAAAGAACGTTCTTGCACATATCTTTTTTGGGCACATGACATTCTAGGTTATAGATATACAAAGGGATTTCTGAGCCATAAACAATGAGCATCTCCAGTTTTACTAGATATTGTTAAATTACTCTCCAAAGTGGTTGTACCAGCTTATATTCCACTACATTTAACCACATCTTCACACGACACTCAGTTCTCATTTATACCAATATGATGGATATAAAATAATATCTCATTTGGCTTTTGCATTTTATAATGAAAATTAAACATATAATATTTTTTTAAATTATGCAGTGAATTCAGGTGGTGGTTACATGAGCATTTTGTCCTATTTGCTTTATCACATATCTATCCATCCCCCTATGTATAACTCAAAATCAATCATATTTTGTAATATGTTACAAAGTAAGTTGAAAACATCAGTACTGTATACATCATCCCTGAACACTTCAGCATATATATCATTAACTAGAGTTCAACTTTTGCTTACAGACTTTTAAGGTAAAATTTATACACTGAGGAATGCCCAAACCATAAGTATATATTCACTGAGTTCTGAGAAATAGATATACGAGGTCTGTCCAGAAAGTATGCTTCCATGTAATATGAAAAAGAGAGCCATTTGTTGAAGATACAAGAAACATTGTACATAGGATAATTACACCTTAGCCCCCTTCAAAGTAGGCACCTTGGGACCTCACACAGTTCTCCCAGTTGCCATCAGCTGCCCCATCATATTTCCATGAATCTCATCAATGGTCTGAAATCTCTTCCCTTTCAAAGGTGATTTTAGTTTTGAGAAAAGCCAGAAGTTGCAGGATACCAAATCTGGGCTATAGTGGGGCTGAGTCACCTGGGTAATTTGATGTTTCACCAAAAAAACTCTGCACGAGACATGATACATGAACAGGTGCACTGTGAGGATGAAGCTGCCAATGAGCAGTTTCCCGTAGCTGTGGCCTTCTGAATCATCCAAATAGTTTCCACAGAGGAATGTTCAAGCTTAATGAAGATTTGATGCAGATTCGTTGCTCTACTTGTTCAGTCATTTTGAATGCAATGGCCACACAGTACACATGCTCACTCAATACCATCTACTGCTCCCTCTGACTAGTACGGTGAAATCATCATTATTATGCATGTGTATTCTAGTCCACTCTCCTTGACTGCCAGGTTACATCAATGTCACACAAACAGTTCTCATATTAACAATGGCTGGACTTTTTCAGGACAGGCCTTGTACACCTGTGTAACCCAAACTTCAATAAAAATATAGAACATTCAGAGGAGGAAGATTGTGTCAGGGTAGGAGGGAGCAGATTTCAGTTTCCCCTATAAATGGGAGAAAATCCTAGCCGATGTACAGAGTAAAAGAATAAACAACCAATAGTACCTCAGCATATATTAAAATAAAAGACCAAAAACTGTAGCGGAACCAAAAACCAAACAGTAAGGAGAGTGCTTCAGGACAATAAGGTCCCAGGGACCAGCATGAGGTCTAGGGGAGCTGCAGCCCCAGGCCCGGCACCCGCTGCTGGGTTTGCCACAGAGTCCTTGGGAGAGAGCCAGGGCAACTGCTCCCTCCCCGGCCAAACAGGGTCTGAGCAGCACCAGGAGAAACCTGGTTGCTAGCAAACACACAAGGGCTGTGAGCACCCTCGGAGTCTGTGGACACCAGCAGAGTTGAGAGTCGCGCAATGGGCCCTGACTCCCATTGTCACCGGTCTGGCTGGAGAATGGGGCTGTGGGAGAGGCCAGGCCATTGTATGGAGTAGCAGGCTTGAGTAGGAGGAATTCTCAAAAAGAAAAAGTGAAAAGACAGACACTGCTTGGGGAATTCTCCTACAGCAATCACTCAAGCCTCCCTGCCACCCAGCCAGCCAGCCAGCGATTACAAGGTTGAGTGAAAGGTTGTGCAGAATACCCTGTGCAGCCCCATAGCACTGGGAAGGGTGAGGCAGCACCCCCGCACCACAGCCCACAGCGGTAACCCCGGGGAAAGGCCTGGATTCCACGCCCAAGGCGCAGAGGAGAGGTGCCAGGATGGCTCGCTGGAGTATACTAGCAGCTGACTTGAGTGCAGATCAGGAAGGAAGAAAAGCCATACCAATTGCCCCTCAGCCTGCTGCAGCCAGGAAGACCAGAAAAACCAGTTTGGACACTTTGAAACCAAGAGGCTTTTTAACTTTATTCTATTTTTATTTTTTAATAATTTTTTTATTTTTTTCTCTTTCAATTCCTTTTTCCTCTCTTTCCTTCTTTCTTGATTTATTTCTTCTTCCTTTCTGTCCAATTTTATCTCTTCTTCCTTCCTTTGTCTGCCCTTTCTTTAAAAATAACTACAGGTGAGACAAAAAACAAAAACAAACAAACAAACAAAAACCCCTGGAACTGTAAAAAGACTACAGTTGGACCCAAGGAAGGGGCACCACAACAGCTGCGACAGTGAGACAAATTTCACTCTGCTATTACAGAGAACCTGCAAGTCCTTGTATATTTGTATTATTATTATTTTTCCATTATTCTTACGTCTTTTATTTTAATAGTATTTTTGTATTCCTCTTCTTTCTGTATAGTCTGCTTTGCTAGGCTGGTTATATTGTATCATTTGACAGGTTTCCCCTGATCTCTCTTTCATAGCCTATTGCTAATTTCCTGTCCTTCACTTCACTTGTGTCCCATTAGCACACTACTCGAGGTCCTATACTCCCTATTCATGTTATCTAGATCATATAGATTCTGTCATACGATTGACACTCTAATATTACTGTAAATAATAGCTGTTCCATACAATTGTAAATACTTCACAACACCCCTCCCAGATCTTAGCCCACTTCAGTTTCCTGAACTCTATTACTGTAGTGGTTAACTCTATTCTCTCACACACTACACCTATTTACTATCCTTTACTCTCACCCTACCTCAGAATCTGAACTCCCACAACCTCACTGCTTTCTAGATGCAACTCACAATCCCTCCTTCCCCAACACAAGTCTTATCTTCTTTCCATCCTTTCTAAAAATCAGCTAGCTGGGTGGAAGATCATGGTTAACGCTATACATAGCCAAAGGATCTCCTATCTCTTCTCCACTGGCTGCTACGGTAAATATCATAGAATACTCTCTTGCTGTCTTAAACCATTTTGCCTTCCCCCTCCAGCGGATCACAAAAAAAGAGTAGGTGGAAGGGGTGAACACCAGGATACCCACTGGAAGAGGAAACCCAACAACAAATAAACCACCAACAGATAACAATAGAAAAAAGTGAAGGAGGGAGTGGAAACCACACAAACCTCAATCCAGGACCTAACTGGAAATACAACTAAACAGTAGAGACAGTACCCAGTACAAACAACTCAACAAGAGCAAGAGAGAATCCTCAAAACCTTATACACATGGAAGAACCGGCTTCAACACAACCTGCCCTCACCAGCACAACAAAATACAAGAGGTGGTGGACAGAGTGACCCTCATTTAACCAGGTTGTAGGAAGTAACCACCAAAGAAAGACCCAGCAACAATCAAAACCCAAAGACAAACGCAGGGCAAATTCAAATGACAGCCCAAGACCAGTGAGCTTGGGAGATCAAGGAGACTGCACCACTGAATCTCACAGGTATTCTACCACAGAAGTTCACACCATAAACCGAGGGAGTCAGAACAGATCAATTTAAGAAGCTGAGGCTAAGCCCTGGCTGGCATAGCTCAGTGGATTGAGCGCGGGCTGCGAACCAGGCATCGCAGGTTCGATTCCCAGTCAGGGCACATGCCTAGGTTGCAGGCCATGTCTCCCAGCAATCGCACATTAATGTTTCTCTCTCTCCCTCTCTCTCTCTCTTTCTCTCTCTTTCTCTCTCTCTCCCTCCCTCCCTTCCCTCTCTAAAAATAAATAAATAAAATCTTTAAAAAAAAAAAAGAAGCTGAGGCTAACAAGAAGAGTCTCACAAACAATGGGAAGACAAAGAAACTACCCCCAAATGAAAGGAAAGGAGGAAGCCTCAGAAAGAATGCTAAATGAAATAGAGGCAAC
>PVIA01014627.1:0-26182 GCA_004024845.1 Tonatia bakeri
AAAAAATTCTCACCTGAGGATATGTCCCTTTATTGATTTTACAGAGAGGAGAGGAGAGAGAGAAACATTGATTGGCTGCCTCCATACACGCCCAACCGGGAATAGAATCCACACCCTTTTGGTGTACAGGATGATGCTCCAACCAAGTGACCCACCCCGCTGGGCCTTTTGTCTTTATTTTTGACAGATATTTCACAGAGTGTAAAATTCTGGTTTGACAGTTATAGAAAATAACTGTCAAAGAATTCAGTAATTGAAAGATGTCACTGCATTGTCTTCTGATTTGCACAATTTCTAATAAAAAGCCTGGTATGTAATTCTTATCTTTGTTCATCTGCATTTAATGTCTTATTTCTCAGGCTGCCCTCAAAATTTTCTTTGGTTTTTATAACTGAATTAGGGTGTGTTTAGGTTGGTGGAGGGCTTTTCTTAACGTCTGTGCTCCACAGTCAGCGTTCAGTCTTTCCTGGGTACTTGAGCCAGGGGAGGGTGTTTAAGCACAGTCTCGCCCTCCCAGCATCCTTGAGTCCTGGGGTTTGCAGTGGGCAGCTGGGGAGGTTTTTCTGCTGTTCAGATCCAGCCTTAGTCCTAAGCACGTCTTGGCAGAGCTGGGCTTTCTCAGGAATCTTGTCCCTTCTCAGGGTGGACAAACTGTATGTGTGGCAAGTTCTTTGTAGATGTTTCCTACCCTCTTCCTGGAAGTAGAAGCTTTTTATTTGTTTGCTTTACCTTTATCGCAGTCACAATGGTCTTCACCTGTTCCCTGGGAGCTACAAGATTTGCTGCCCTTCACCCTCTGGCTTTTGTCTGTTATGAAGAGGGTCTGGGCAGAGCTTCATGCCTTTCTTGAAGTGGTGGCTGCTCCCTGTTTCCAGCCTGCATCACTGGTGGGGGCTTTCTCCGGTCTCCTGCCCACACTCGTCTTTCTTAGGCACCTGCTAAAGTCTGTGGAGGAGAGCGTGCTAGTGGAGGCAAATTCCCATAGTGTCTGCAGTCCTTAGGGATTCTGTACTTTCCCACTAGTTTACATTAAGCTTTTGGCAATTTGTTAAAAATGTTAGCTGAATTCTTACGTGCTCGCATGGTATCTGACGTCTCATCCTTTCAGGTTCTACTGCAGGTCAGCTACTGCACATCCCTGTTTCTCCTTGGAAGTCCTGTCTTTCCTTAGAGCCCTTAACCGCTGAGACCTTAATCCTGATGTTCAAGAAAAGTTATGATTGTGTAGTTTATCTAGTTTTTTCTTGCTGGAGTGGAAACAATGCTCTTTCCAGCTTTCCACATCCTAGGTGGCAACAGAATCTGTGTAGTTCCCCCTTAACATTTTCTGACTCATTAGACAAATAGTGAAACTGATTTCAAGAGAGATTTCCTTTTCAAATGTGTGCCTAGCTTGTTTATACTCTACCTTTCTTAAGCAAAATTGTCATAAGTTTACTTACCATTTCTTCTCACCCTTGCTAGCCAAAAGTCTTTCCCACTCTTGACAGTCCCCTTCCATGGTTTCCAAGTTACTTCCCCAATGCATACTTGAAAAGATCTACAAACCAAGAATCTGGTCTGATATCCTGTTAGGTTTAACCTAAATTCCTTGTTCAAAAGCTTTTGTTTGCAGGGAACTTAAGATTTTATTTTTAGAGAGAGGAAAAGCAGGAGAAAGAGAGGGAGAGAAACATCAATGTGTGGTTGCCTCTTATGCGCCTTTTGTTGGGGACCTGGCCAGCAACCCAGGCTTGTGCCCTGACTGGGAATTGAACTGGCGACCCTTTGGTACGCAGGCCAGTACTCAATCCACTGAGCCACACCAGCCAGGGCATGTTTGAAGGGAACTTAAAACCTTGCTTCTATACCTTGGCTTGGCAAATTATCTGATGAAGCAAGTGGCCTTTGTTGACAGGACCATCAGTAGCAGATCTCACCGGGGACATTTTTGCTCAAAGAGGAAGAGAAAGAAGAGAAACTGATGAAGTCATTTCGTAAATATTCTATTAAAACCATTAGTTTAAATGGCCATTGTTCTACTTTCTCACTGAATCATAAATCACTTAGTTGGATAACTCAAAATTAGCATATAAAAAAATCAAGTTACCCTATTAGAATCACTCTGACCTATTTTTTTTCTTTCTTTTCTTTTTCTTCCTTTCTTTTCTTTCTTTCTTTCTCTCTTTTTTCTTTCTACTTTCATCATCATTTATTTTATGCTGAATTTACTTCCAGGTCTTAAGTTTATGTTCCTTCACTTTTTTCTGGGGTATCATTTCCTTCTGTATGGCCTCCTCTTCTGGTTTAGGAACAATCTGCTCTTTTTCGGGAAAGACCATCTCCATGTGGCAGGGAGAACTCGTGTGTGGGTGAATCCTCCCATGAGCTGTGTGAATTTTTGCCACATCCTGGGAGCTTTGTTCACCTGGATGTGCTCGATGACCAGAGAATGTACATCTAAACCCTTACGTTTAGATGTACATTACTCTCTGCATTTTTAAGCCCGCACAGCAAAAATTCAGCGCTCTTTTTGGGCCACCACCCTGTGCCCAGCCCCACCGCTTGGCCTGGGCACACCTACCAACTCCACCATGTAAAGATGGGGTGATACACATTGCTTCTGTAAAGTGACATCCTTTGTGTGCTTGGTGGCTTTTCAAATATGCAGAACCTTGATGGCCTGAGCAGTTTCACAAACATTCTTAAAGTGAACCCAAAGATTTGAACCTCTTGATTTGCATGATTTTGTGGGCTTTCCTGAATCAAGTGAATAGCGAACCATTTTCAGAGGTCACCTCAGGCTGCTTTCAGGAAGAGCTGATTTTTCTTTATATCAATAGGAATGGACCATAAATTGGTAACCTAATAATGCTTCCTTGAATTTTCTGTAAAGACAAATAATAGGTCTATTTTCTGTCCTTTGATGAAAGAGTATGACATTTAAAATAAATATTGGATAATTTGAAAATATAATTAAAACATTTTTAATATATGGAGTTTGAAATAATATTGTGTAATTATATTTTTTCAAATAAAAGAGAAATCAAATTTCTTTAAACATGGTGCCAATTGGTTAATAATTTCACATACATTGCATCAATTTATGCATGTACTTATGTGCCTGATCATGCATGATAGACAATTTTACTTGTTTATACATTTGGACTTTACATAATAACTTGCCTCTTTTTTTTGTGGAGGCTTCCTGTTTTTCAACTATTTCAGGTCATCCAGCAATAGGTGCATACCCAGGGAATAAAACCATAGGTATGAGCTTCTTGCTTAAAAACAGTGCTCAGACACAAGACCCCTGCTTAGCCAATAGCAAGGCTTTATGGAACCATAGGAAGTAGTTCAAGAATCCTGTATGAGATTAGATGCTTGCTTTGCTATGTATTAGCTCTGTGCCGTTGGACAAGTTGTTTAACTTTTATAGGCCTGCTTCCTCATCTATAAAATGGAGTTATCTATCTGTGAGACTATTAAAATGTAGCAAGTTTCTCAGATTTCTAGGCTTGGAGGTGTCCTAAGGTGGGAAATAATGAGCAGTCATTTTGTGGCTGGTCTTCTGACAATTCCAAGGCTAGAACTCTGAGTGTGACATCGTCCTGCTCTACTTCCACAGTCAGTGCCCCTGCAGACCCCGGAAGAGCAGAGTGCCACAGACTCTGGCTCAGTGCCATGAACCACCAAGTGCAGGAGATGCTGCCTTTCATTCTGGCCCTTGCCATTTCCACAGCTGCTGCCACCACAGCCATCGCCACTGTGCTGCTGTGCTGTCATTATTCCTTGTCTTCACTTTCTCTGAGAATTCTTAACGATTCTGTTCCATCCAGATGTTTGCCCTGCCACTCAGAAGAACGCAATGGACACTTTCTGCCCTAGAAACCCAGAAGCCTCCGTACTCAGGGTGGAGCTTTCAGCCTGCTCTCTCTCCTGGCAGTGAAGGGGTGATTCTCAGCGACTCACTTTTGATGATGCCAGCTTGGTGCTGGAACAGTGCTGGGTGCTGGTGGACGACACAGGAGACGAAGACACAACTCCTGCTCCTCAGGAACAATTGGTCCAATGGTGCCCCCTCTAGTCTTGGGGACTAGACCCCATTTCATTAAGTTCAGTCTGCCAGTCAACCTGGGCACTCATTTTTTTCTCTGCTTCTTTTACTCCACTCCCGCTGCAACCATTCAAGCCCTCTTTCCCCCGTGTCCCTTCTTCCCCGTTTTAGGTAAGGCTCTTTGTAGCATGAGTGACTCAGTGTCTGGAGGTACCGGTAATCAAGCTCATAAGCCCAGACGGAAGAACAAATCAGAACCATTTTTCCTAAACTGGCAAAGATCTAGAATACAGCCCTGCTCCTATTACAAGTTTTTGGGGTGTGTGTGTGTGTGTGTGTGTGTGTGTGTGTGTGTGTATTTTCCAGTAGACTTAGCACAACAGCACTTTGCATGGTTTATGAAGCTAAAAATATCAGTCAACCAAAAATTGTTTGAACTTCAACTTGGGAGGAGAGATGGGCTAAATATTTTCATATCTTATTGTTTGCTGCCAGGCAAAATTTATTCTATTCCTCTCAAATAGAAAGAAGTTAAGAACATACTGGGTTGGGCATGGTGCTACAAATTTTAAAGTCAGTGGATACATTTAATCGTTATAACTGTATGATATAGGTGTGATCATTAGCTTGGATTTTTAGGCTAAAATAAAAAAAATTGGCTATAAAAAAATGGAAATTATTCTCCAAGTTCATAGAGTTAAAAAGGGTCCAAGAAGGTCCATGCTTTTAACCACTGGGTAACCCTACCTTCTGTATCCATGAATATATACGAGCAGTATACAAAAAGCCCAAATGCCAAGCAAAGGGAAGATCAGAATGTTGTCCATGTGCCATCTGGCTCATTGTTACACTCATACCCATGATGACTGCAGAATCTTGAGTATTAGCTTCATTGAATTTTCTAGCTCTTGAATAATCATGCCATGTGTTCATTTTAATTAAATTTGCTACAATCACAATAGAAATCAGATAGTCTGGAGTTTGTTTTCAGGATACTTATTCACTAATACTATAATAACAAGGCTCCTTGAGGGCAGGGGCCTTGTCCTATTAATCTTTTCTAACCCTCACCCAAGGATATGTTTTTTGATTTTAGAGAGAGGGAAAAGGAAGGGGAGAGGGAGAGAGAGAAACATCGCCTCCCACGTGCACCCCATCGGGGATGGAACCCGCAACCTTTTTGGTGTACAGGACAATGCTCCAACCAAGTGGGCCACCCAGCCAGGGCTGCCCCGTTAATCTGTACATCCCCTGCAGAATAGACTCAGGCAAATTTCTAATTGGAAAACCTCTCTGTAATCAAACACTCCCCAAACCCAGATGGTGTGCATTTATTCTGAGCAACAGTTACCATTCTATTATCATAAAAGAATTAGGACAGCCTTGTGGTCTCTTTCTCTTCCGGTGCTACTGTGGCAGTTGTCATCGTTATTGTCATCATCGTGGTTGTCACAGTCATCCCCGCAGCAGCTACCATTTACTGAGTGCTTATTGTATGCCAGTGATTTACACGCAATAATTCACTTAATCTCAACAACATGAGAGAGAGACATTGTCACAAGCCTTGCATTACTTTTGAGGGAACTGGGGTTCAAAATGGCTAATAAACTAAACAATAAGAAAGGGTGGAGCCAGAATGCAAAATCATGTTTTTTTCTCCATTCATTCACCTTTTCAACAATATCTATTGAGCCCCTGTTACATGCCAGACACTTTCAAGAACGGGGTTCAAAAATTTAGAAAGTACCAAAGGGCCCTGGCTTGTGTATGTCTGGGTTGCAGGCCAGGTTCCCCAGTGAGGGGTGCACAAGAGGCAGCCACACATTCAGGTTTCTCTCCTTCTCTTTCTCCCTCCCTTTCCCTCTGTCTAAAAATAATAAATAAATTCTAAAAAAAAAGAGAGAAAGAAAGAGAAAAAGAAAAAGAAAGAAACTAAAGGGTACACAGCACAAAGCCATTTCCCACCTCATTCTTACTCCCAGCCCTATGTCTACACTTCCATCCAGTTCCCTTCTAAGCAACCAATGTTATCAGTTTCTTGGGACCCATAACTTCAGGTAGGAATTTCCCTTTTAGGTCAAACCTTGCCATGATTAATATTTCCCACTTCTCCTAATGGTCCCAGACTTTGATGAATTGATCATTAGTCATTCAGTATTTCAGGCCGATATCACAGCTGGGGGAAATATGTGTCCTTGGGAAGCCAGATTATGTTTTATCTGAAATGAGGTCACTGCCAAGCAAGACAGTGAGTTCTTGTAAGCTAACTCACAATGTCTTTACCATGATGCCCCCATTTTTCTAGGAGGTGACCATCCAAGCTCTAATTGGTCCCCGCACTTCCACCCCTCTCTGTGAACCAAATTCTCTCCATGACCTCCACAGTCTGGCTGGACAGGGCCATGTGACTTCTTTGTGGTTCTGGCAGTATGACATTTGCTGCCTTTCGTTTTCTCAGAACAAAATCTCTAGAGTGCTCTGTAGAGTTAAGCATGGGGAAATTTGTGCCCATAAGATCTCAAATGATTTCATGAAAATTAAAAATCAGAACCAGAATCTGGACTGGCTTTCAATTTCCATCAGACATCTGGTTCCTCTTTTTCTCCTTTCTGGGTGAGGTTTAGAAGGACACCTGACAGGTGAACAAACATGCGAATGAAGGAGCATAGAATCCGAAGAAACGGGTTAGTGGGCTGAGGAGGAAGGACCCATGGTCCAGAGAGCCCGAGTCCTGGGTCATCATTTCTAATACTTTCTCAAGGGTTGTTGCCTAGGATTTCAGCTGCATATCCACAAATTTGGATAATGTGTCCAAATATCATTTCAAATATTATAATGCATTATAATGCTTTGTCAATTATTACACAATACATTCCTGCCTTTCATGTGACATTCTCTTATCATTTAGAAAATTATCTAACAACTTTATTGAGATATAATTCACACCATATAGTTCACCCATTTAATGTGTTTTTTAAAGGATATTCATGAAGTTGTGTAACCATCACCACAATAACTTTTAGAAAATTTTTAATACTTCAGAAAGAAACGCAACCCACTAGCAGTCATCTTCCACTTATGCCCAACTTCCTTAGCTCTAGGCAACCACTAACCTACTTTCTGTCTCTATAGAGTTGTCTCTTTTGGACATTCTATATAAATGCAATCATGGAATATAGTCTATCGTATCTGCCTTCTTTCACTCAGCAAAATGTTTTCAAAGTTCATTCATGTCTCAGTACTTCGTTCCTACTTATTACCAAATAATATTCCATTGCTTGGATGGACCACGTTTTATCCACCGTTCATCAGTTGATGGACATTTGGGTTGTTTCCACCTTTTGGTTATTAAGAATAATTCTGCTATCAACATTTGTGTGCAAGTCTTAGTGTGGATGTATATTTTCATTTCTTGGGTATATACACATGAATGGAATTACTGGGTCCTATGGTAATTCTATGTTTAACCTTTTCAGGAACTGCCAGATTGTTTTCCAAAGCAACTGCTTTACTTTACATTGCTGTAAGCAACGTATGACAGTTTTAAATTCCCATGCCCTTAACATCTGTCATTTTCTGTTTTTTTAAAAAATTATTACAGGTATCCTAGTATGAAGTGGTACCTTATTGTGGTTCTGATTTGCATTTCTCTGATGGCTAATGATGTTTAGCATTATTTTCATGTGCTTATTAGTTATTTGTGTACCATACCTTCTTTGGAGAAATGTCTATTCAGAACTTTTGCCCAGTTAAAAAGTTGGGTTCTCCGTCTTTTTATTGAGTTCTTCATCACTTTTAAAATTGAGCAAAAAACTATCATAACATTGCACCTAAAGCTCCCTGGTCACTCAAATTCACCCACGTTATGGTGCCGTGTAAGGGACGCCGTGGTGTGCAAATGTGGACATCACTGAAGTGACATCATGGTGACGCCTGGCCATGCAGTCCAGGGCTCTGATCCCATTCGTGGCACAGCAGGACATTTCCATTTGCTCATATTAGCATTTGGTTAAGTTGGTAGAGCCCTACACCTCTGACTGATTAATTACATTTTTTCAAATTTTAAATAAAACACAGTGATTTGATATGTGATTAAATAAACGATTTAGTCATTTCAACAGCTGAAGATAATAAAACTTTTAGTGTAAGTAAAAAATAGAACCAATTTGTACAGTACAATCCATTGATGCTTTCAAACGATCACTAATCTGAAGTTTTTCCTCTACGTATATTTAATTATTGAAAATAAGTTGCAAAAAATTTACCTAAGTTCCTAGTAGATAAATTAGAGGTGAGAACCACCTTCTCTTCTGAAAAGTTAGGTCTCTTGCACAATAGCAGTGACTAAAATAAATGGTGCCAAATTTTTGGAGAGAGTCTTGTTTAATTCAGAATATAATTAAAATCTCATGTAGCTTTATTGGTTTTAGTATCCAGCAGAGAAAAAATATTGAAACTCCAAGAGATTTTGAATTAAATAGCTACAACAGTTTTGTTTTATTAGTTCTGACTGTGTGAAAAAAATTATAAGGACAACTTTGGAAAAATCTTGTTCTTTTAGAGCCCCAAATGACTTTTAAAACAATAAAACAAACTATAAAACCTACACAAGTGATATTAAAAATTATGTAGTTCAATAAATGTGACATTCACAAATGTGGTTGTAATTTTTTTTTAACTATAGCAGAATGAACATGGATCTGACGATTGGATTTAGAAGAGGTAGTGTTATATAGCTTAAAAGAATTAAGTGCTTCAATTTGCTGGTGAGGATTATGTAGCTGAGTTGGAATGTTATACCAATGCTTTTTAAGATCTCCAACCACTTCACAGGGTCTGTGGCTAAATAAAAGAAAGGGATGATGCTTCCTTTTCCTATATCAGTGATTATTTCCCTGGCAGTTCATATTTATTTTTGAAAGCTTTGTAGAGTTATATATTTTCGGTGGCCGAGTCATGCACGGAATAAATTATAAACTCATACTATTTTTGAGGATGGAGAATGAAGGTATTAAATGAATTGTTGTGATAATCTCAGGTACTTGCTAGGTGGAAGGGGTTGAAAAACAAAGACAAGGGAGAAACATTTTGTGAGAAAATAATAATCACAGTTATCTACTTAGTCCACTGAGGGCCAATCATTGAAGACCCAAACATAACTTTTGAAACCACCTTTTAGCTTCAGATAATAACTGTCCTTTCTTTGCCCCCAGATCCTGTGTCTGTCCCTGGTGCAGAGAAGTGCATGTTCCTTTCTTTCATAGTCTCCCAGCACCTGCCTAAATTTTCCATCAGGCCATGTGATAGGAATTTTGACAGGTGAAGTCGGGTACATCAGACCAGACCCCAGGGAAACCAATGATCCACAGGGGTTTCTGGGGGCAATATGCCATCTGAAATTGTATGCAGACTTAAAAAATAATGCAGGTAATTATTACCTTAAAAAATGATACAGCCTTTCATTTTTAACATTATTTACCTCTTTATAGACACATACCTGTGTGCATATTTATGTGTGTGTACTGAACTATTTTAAAGAAAGTTGCAGATATCATAACCCTTTACCCCTAGTTTGCCTGCACCTCTCAAGAATAAAAACAGCCCTGACTGGTGTGGCTAAGTTGTTGGGCATCATGCAGCAAATTCGGTCCCTGGTCCAGATGAGAGCAAGAGGCAACCAATCAGTGCTTCTCTCTCACACTGATGTTTCTCTCCCTTTCTTTCTCCCTTCCCCTCTCTCTAAAAATAAATAAAATCTTAGCCCTGGCTGATGTGGCTCACTGGATTGAGAGCAGGCTACGAACCAAAGGGTCGCCAGTTCGATTCCCAGTCAGAGCACTTGCCTGGGTTTGGGGCAGGTCCTGGTACCAGGAGTGTGAGAGGTAACCACACATTGATGTTTCTCCCCCTCTCTTTCTCCTTCTCTTCCCCTCTCTCTAAAAATGAATAAATATTTAAAAATAAATAAAATCTTAAAAAAACACATTTACCCACAACACCAATATCACTACAAACACAATGAATATTAATTTAATAATGTCATCTAACATACAATTCATTCTTCATTTTTGCCTATTATCTCCCAAAATGTCTTTTGTGAACTTTTTCTTTTAAATCCACAATCCAATGGGGTGATACAATGAAAACTTATGAAAACCCTCATCCTCAACAAAGTTTCACACAATGGTTTTGGTGATCAATGAATATTCTCTTGAATGAATTATTACATTTTCTGATTTTTTCAATCTTGCCACATTTGTTAGCTGGCATTCTTTCAGGTTTATCACCCACCATCTCCTCACAGATACTAGAACTGTTATAGTCAATGTGTCGTAATCCATAATGTGGTTGTGATGCTTCAATCACCCCAAATTTGGCTAATGGAAGACCCTTTCAAGGCAGTTCCTGTTTTCTTTTTGGTTTTTGGCACAAGATGCCATCAGCATACCTTGTACTTTTCCTGCCCCAGACTTAGAGAATCAGCCACTTCTTCAAGGAGCTCATCGCACATCTCATCATTCAATCTCCAAACAGTGATGAAGTATACAGTACATTCTCTCTCCAACTCTGCCTTTCTTTTCAAAGACATATCAGTACAGCCTCCCAGAGACAGTTTATATAACAGAGCAAAGGCATATTCATACCCTCTCCTAATGTTTTTTAAAAGGTTTTATTATTTTTAGAGAAGGGAAGGGAGAGAGAAAGCGAGGGAGACAAACATCGATGCACCAGAGATATACTGATGAGTTGCCTCTCACACGCCCACAGCTGGGGACCTGACTGGGAATCAAACCACTTTCAGTTTGCAGGCCGCCACCCAGTCCACTGAGCCACACCAGCCAGGGCTCCCTCTCCCAAGATTTTAACCCTAACGATAGCATATTATGCACCACGCGTTTGTCTGTACCTATAGTTCTTGTCTTTCCTCAGATTCTGAAAGATGTCTATGACCCCACCCCCAAAAGATTAAGAACCCTTAGGGTAAGTCTTAAATGTTTCACATGAGAAAAGCTCAGGGAAGGTGACGACCACGGTTGCACTGGCAACACTCACATGCAATTCCCTGGACTTGGACTCTTCGTCCCTCTCCAGGCTCATTCTTCACACATCACTTCCTTGAGGAACCCTTTCTCTTCCTTTACACGCCCCCTTCCCCAACTAGCTGATGTCCCCTCGTTATAAGGTTTTATTTAGATCATTAGGTACTTCTACTTTATGGCACAGACGCAAGTCACTGCATTAAAATTTGTTTCCTGCTTCGGTGAGGACAGGAGCTCCATCTGCCTTGCTCACGGCTGGCACACAGTAGGTATTCAACCAAAATATGCGGAGTGACACTCGAACTCGGTCCGTCTGGCTTCCAGTCTGCACTTCTTCCTACTGCAGTCCCGCTGCACTTGGAGGAATAGCTCCAAGATGTAAATTTAAAAAACCTCAATAGGAAAAGCTAGAATAGAAAATAAAGGAAAACGCCTTCATTTCTAGAATCCACGGAGGACCTTAACTGAAACTGCTCACCGCGAGGTGTGACGACCGCAGGAGGGCGTCAATCAAGAAAATGCCCCCTTGCCCCAAAGGCGAGTGGAGCTGCACAGAGGCGAAGCCACACCGGGGAGCGGCACAGCTTCAATAGAAAACACATGCAAAACGGAAAAGCGGGGCTGCACGCAGCTGCGACCCCTTGGACCCGGGGAGCGGGGACGTGGAGCAGCCCCCACTGGGTCGCAGAATGCAGTTTCTGCCTGGAGCCACAGCACCCAGGCTTTCCCTGGATTCCCACCCCTGGGGGCTTCTGCCTTCTCCCAGGAAAGTGGCAGTGTCCAGGGCCGCACGAAATGAAACGGGCTGGAGCGGCCATGAGTCCGGAGCACCTTAAGTCTAGTGGCCCTTACTTCGCCAGGACGTGGCTGAGGAACGGAGATCCCTCTCCTCGGACTCCCGGAGAAGCCGGGGGCACCCCCTCCCGCTAAGAGCGCAGGAGACGCCCGGGGCAACGACTAGTGCCGCCGCTAGTCCAGGGGGCGCGCCGGCCAGGGAGGCTACTCTCAGGCCAGCGAAGGCACGGCCCTGCCACTGGCCTCCACCCTGGCCGGGCCCGCGTCCAGTCACCCCTCGCCTGGGTCCGGATGCCGCCACCCTGGGCTCGGGCCTGGACCGGTGCCCTCGAGTTTCAGCAGAGCTGCCTCCCGGCCGGGCTGAGGCTGCCCCAGTCCGCCTTCCCGGAAGCTGTGTCCTCTGGTCGCCCGCGGCGGGCGCGGTCCTGGGCTTTCTTCGAGGGCGTCCCGGGCCAGGGTGCCGGGAGCCCCGAGCGACGACGGCTGGGCACCGGGGCGCAGGATCCTCGGAGCCTGGGAGCCAGCGCGTCCCGGGGGCGGAGAGCCCGGCCGGCGGGGGCGGGCCGAGGCTGGGGGAGGGAGGTGGCTCCCGGGGCTCCGTGCTATTGGCCGCAGGGCCCGGCGGCAGGAAGGGGCCAGAGAGCGCGGCCCCACCCCGCAGCCAGCAGAGCCTATCGCCGGGAGCGCGGAGCGCGGATAAATGTAGCGCCGCGGCGCGGGCCGGTAGCTCTCCGACGGGCAGGAGCGCGGCGGCACCATGCAGTACCCGCACCCCGGGCAGGCGGCGGCTGGCGCCGTGGGGGTGCCGCTGTACGCGCCCACGCCGCTCCTGCAGCCCCCGCACCCGACGCCGTTCTACATCGAGGACATCCTGGGCCGCGGGCCCGCCGCGCCCACTCCCGCTCCAGCGCTGCCGTCCCCCAACTCCTCCTTCACCAGCCTCGTGTCCTCCTACCGGACCCCGGTGTACGAGCCCACGCCGATCCACCCCGCCTTCTCGCACCACTCCGCTGCCGCGCTGGCCGCCGCCTACGGACCCGGCGGTTTCGGGGGCCCTCTGTACCCCTTTCCGCGGACGGTGAACGACTACACGCACGCCCTGCTCCGCCACGACCCCCTGGGTAAGGCGGTTGGGGTCATGGCGGGGCCGAGCGGAGGCGGCGGCGAGGAAGGCGCCACTCGGCAGGTGGCTGCGCCCAGGAGGCGGCGGGGGCGGAGGGGTAGGCAATAGAAAGTGGTGGCAAAAGCGACTGAAAAGTGGCTCCTGTGCGCGCGCGGGGCCAGGAGACGCGGGCACCGGCGGCGCGCAGGCCGAGTGACCGCACCGTGACTCAGATTGGTTTTCCTGAACCTTGCAGGCGTCGGGGCGCGCGGGCCGCGGGGAGACCTCGGGCGCTGCCGCCCGGACTGGCAGCCGAAGGCAGTTCTGGGGCGCGCGTGTCCCCTTGGGTGGGGTCCCCTTAGCTGGAGGGACCGGGAAGGGAGTGCCAAGGAGCCCGGGTCGGCCCCTGCGGGGCAGGGATAGTTGCCGGGCCCGGGTGGTTACGGGGCTGGACCTGGTTCAACAAGCTTGTGCAGTGAAAGAGCCTGACCCTTTCCGTTCATACAGGAAATCTTGAGTTCTCGATAGGAGTAAATCTGGTTTCAGAAGCTGTTAAGTGTTTTCCTGGCTGCGTGAAGCAGACCCTTCCCCCGGAGTAGTGCACGCTGCTGATTATTTTATCGACATCCTCAATACAGACAAATTCAGGAAACACTCGACTTCTGATAGCCGGGATCCGTTTTTCTGATATTGTTCATTTCCTCTGTGTGGGATGTGACTTTATGGCAGCTAAAATAACCAGTTGCTTCCTTTTTTTTTTTTTTTGAGGCTGTTTTGCACTAGTATGAAGCCTGACGTAAGCAAAATCTCGAAAAAAAAAAAAAAACAATGCCAGCTTTCAAAGTGTTTAGGCGCAGGCCTGCAGACCGACGGACAGACGGACGGTCGGAAAAGTCTTTGGAGTAGGAAGGGCAGCGCTGACGCCTCGGGCATATAGAATTGGCGGGGCTTGTCCTCAGTGCGCAGCCTAACACCTGAGATGCCCGTGATATGCGCTGGGGTGACCCTTGGCGCCTCCGGTATCTGAAGCCCCGGGGTAAATAAGGAGACCGGGCTCCTTGCCTTCGGCCACCAAGGTTTTAAATCTACTCTTTGTTATTGGCAGCTTCTGCAGAGACCCTGCAGACATCTACCATCTTAATTAACTAACAGTTAATATCATTACAGTGGTACGGCCTCTAGCGTAGTTCCTCACTTTCTCACTGTTGGAGAGATGGGGGTAGAGGATTACATTTTAGTTCTCTTTTTTAAAAAGTTATTATGTTAAATATTTGATTCCAGCCTCTAGGGTTTGGTGCTGCGGCCCCGGAGTGGCTCTGTTATCCTGCTGGGGCCGGAGCTGAACGCTCAGCTGGCCGGGCCTGAGGGCGAACGTTTTCACCCAGCGCGCCCTGGGTTTCCTTGGGTTACTGCTGGGACTTCGCAGGAGGAAGCAAAGGGTTTTTCGAGATAGACCAACAGGAAACACATTGACGGAAATGTTGCCATAGCCCACGGGGAGACTTTAACTGGCCGCCCCCGCGGGCTGGGTGTGAAATCAGAGGAGGCCGCTGCGACCTGGATCCAGAATTGGAAGCTCCACGCGCGGCCGAAAGCTGGCGCCGGGCTCAAGGGCTTCCCGCAGCAGCCTGGCCCGTGGTCCCCTGGTGAGGCTCCTGCTGTCGGCCTCTGGCCACAAACTGCCTTTGGTCCTGTAACGGCCTCACTCCTCCCTAACAGACACTCAGGGTATTTGGAAAGTGCGGCTCACCAAGGGAGAGGACCTAGGGGTGCAAAAAGTTGTAGCTAAATTTGAGAGCGACTGGTTAAAGAGGGTGATGATATTTTAAGCTCCATCTATAACGGGCTTGAGCTTATAGATTCTTTTGGGGGGAGGTCAAAAGATTTGTTTTGGGGGAAATCAAAAGATTTGTTGGTATCTACTATGGGTATGATGGTTGTGTGTATGTTTCTGTGATTATCCAAGGTGGTCTCTGTGCATATGCAGTGTAGGTGTGTGACTGGCTGTTTCTGTGTCCCTGGGTATGTATGCGTATTGGTGGCAGCATGTTGAATCCATGTGTTAGTGAGGGTATATGAACATGTCTGGTTGGGGGCTCTCCACAGTCTCCTTACCCCTCTGTCACCCCCAGGGCCTGGTAGGTTGCCAGGCTGCTCCGGGGCCATCACTAATCACCCCACACCACTTTGCTGCCCACAGGCAAACCGCTGCTCTGGAGCCCATTCTTGCAGAGGCCTCTGCATAAGAGGAAAGGCGGCCAGGTGAGGTTCTCCAACGATCAGACTATCGAGCTAGAGAAGAAGTTTGAGACCCAGAAATACCTCTCCCCGCCTGAGAGGAAGCGTCTGGCCAAGATGTTGCAGCTTAGCGAGAGACAGGTGAGCGCGCCTGGGGCCTGGGACGGGCTCCTGGGGGCAGGCATCACTGGGTGGAAGAGAGACTTGGAGCCACTGTGTGCTCTTGCTTGTCCTGCCCTGCTGCCGGACTTCTGAGGATCTGCTCTACAGCCTGGGACCTCCCTCCTCCCCACCATCCCTTGGGATTCTGGGATGGTGGCAGGTTTTCTTTCTTTTTTTTTTCTGTAGGTCAAAACCTGGTTTCAGAATCGACGCGCTAAATGGCGAAGACTAAAACAGGTATGGACGTGGTTCCGTTTCTATGGAAATAAATATTTTTATCAGGTTATCTCAATGCAAGGCCTGTTATAGGTTGTATGCAAAAGTCATTTGAGAGACTATTTAACCTCTTCACCTTGATTAAAAAGGCAAATAGTCTTCCTGAAATTCAGGATGAGTTGCTCAGGTGGCAGTAATGCTAAAAGCACCTAATGCAGTTCCTATATCAATTATGCTTGGGTTTTCACACACTGGCTAGTAAAACTCCTGGCTAATTGTTTTATAAACCCCATATGTTGTTTATCTAATTAACGCAGGAAAGATAAAGTAATTGACAGTAAGTGACTTAAGCAGTTATCTTTGGGAGAAAATTGTTTCTTTTATTTACACAGCCATAATAAAACCAGGCAGAGCTCAAGGGTAAATATAAGGAAATAAACACCTTTAAGTCTTGTTTGTACTGTTTTTTAGAAGAATTAAATATCAAAGAGTTTAAAAATTATTTTCTATGTAATGCTGGCTCTTAAAATGAATATAAAATCATTAAGAGACTATCCAAGCCTATTTTAAAAGTAGCTTAAACTTTCTAACAGTCTTTCTTCCGATGACCTTGTTACGCAATACATGATCAAAAAAGTAAAGGGTAATTCAGTTTTTAAAGGCGCTCTATTAAGTTAAGGCTAAGGATTTGTTTATGATGTCCTAATCTGGATGTCTTCTTCAAAATAATCTGACAATTGATGAATTGTTCATTTGCCTGTGTACGTGTAGTTTATAGTAAATAAAATATTTTTGAAACAGTAGTATGAAGGGAGGAATTGAAAGTAGTGTGTTTTTTTTAAATATGGTGTCATAAAACATTTAATTGAAAACAAGATAGTGTCACAAAGAATCCTTTGAAGCAGGAAATAAAATTCTCATAATTTTATTATTTTGATGGGATTAAAAATATTCAGCTTCCCTCTTGATTTCTGACCTTGTGCATATATATGTTACATAGTTGTAAGCCTGGTGAATCTATTCTGTAGTCTTGCTAAAAAAAAGCCCTTACAATGTTTCTATATAGTCCATTTTAGACAAACACAGGATTAAAACTTCACTAACTCATTTATTTCTTGGTCAAAAGTGTGGCTGCAGTTTACCAGGGACTTTAAAAATGAAAGTACCTATGTAATAAGAGAATATTTTCCAGAAATTTCCCCCAGATTTTAATTAAGTTGTAGTTGTTTCTCTTTTCAGTTGGCAACATTCTTCCAGTTCTGCATTATGTATTTGCCATGATTTTGTAACCTATTATACACACTTCTGTACATATGTTTATAAACGTACTTCAGAAAATGGATGACATCGATTCCATCTAATAATTTTGAAACTTTATCCTTGATCACTATTTAGTATCCATTTAAAAAAATGCCTAGAAGATTCTATTAATTGACAAGGTCTAACTGTTTGAAAAATGATGATAATGTGTATCCAGTGATCTGATTTCTTTTTTCCCCCTAAACTTAAGAATCTTGAGATGGTGGGTTTGGGTTCGTTAGTGTTCAATTAGTGTTCGTAATACATTAGAGTTATATTTGGAATTGGTTGTTCTTATATGGCAAGTTTATAATCTTTCTCTGATATGAAAAGAACTTCTTCCCAAGTGAGGAAAAAAAGTATGTACTGTCTATGTAAAGATTATAGCTAAAAGCAATCAATAAGCTAAAAATTAAAAAGACAGTAGAGGGTGAAAAGACATTTTGATTTATGTCTCACCACCTCCATATTTCATGATCTACCAATATCCATTTTTATCCTCTTCACCAAGGAGAACCCTCAAAGCAGTAAGAAAGAAGAACTGGCCAGTTTGGACGATCCCTGTGAGCAGAGGCAAGACCTGCCCAGTGAACAGAATAATGAAGGTGCTCTGGAGAGCTCTCAGTGTCCGCCTTCCCCTGCCTCCCCGGAGGACCTGGAGTCAGAGATTTCAGAGGATTCTGATCAAGAAGTGGACATTGAGGGCGATAAAGGCTATTTTAATGCTGGATGATGATCACCGACATTGGCACATTTGGAAAACAGGACCTGGGAAATACTTTCAAAAGAAAAATCTCTCATAAACAACTGAAAAACTATATGAAAAAGGGAATTAATTTTCAGGTGTTCTGGAAACCTAAAATATTTGGTGCACTAGCTAACTAACAAACACATTGAAACCTTAATTTTGAATTAAGGAATAGTTTATATATTGATTTTAGGTTGTACGATAAGGGGACCTTTCACTGATTAAATTTACTCCTTATCTAAAGAGGTAAAAAAATTTTCTATTTATAAAAAATAATTTTGAACTTTTTTGGTTAAATTTTTAAATTATAACTTTAAAGAACTTTGTAGGATCTTCTTGAATACCTTTTCTACAATCTTCATCCCACTTAATTGAAAACCAAAAGGTACCCAAATCCAGAGGTATGCCTTGGATGGGGGGCACACATTTCAGGGAGCCTTGGAATATTTTCAAAGGAAACATTCTTTAGTTTTGTATTACGTTCTTATACTGCTGCCTTAAATCCATAAAGCAGCTCAGAGCTAGTTTCCAGGGTGAATGTGTGCCTTTTCTCAAAGAGATACAGCTGATAATCCTAAATGCTTGTTTCGTGCTATCACTTACTACCTTACCTGTTTGACTAAGGTGTTAAGGATAGTACTGCCCAATTCAAGCAGACAAACTGACTAAAATTAAGCACAGATAAACTTGGAAATAGCTTGTAGATATTGTGTTTTATACCAAACTGTGTATATATGTAATGTGTATATATATAATTCTTTACTATTAAAAAAATAGCCAAAATGGTGTTTTGTTTTGTTTTTTTAAAGGAGTAGCTTTTCTATAAAATAAATCTGTCGGTTGACTGACTGACATCGTCAGATCTCTCGTTCTTTGATTAGAACAAACCCACACCTCTTTTTACACCTGCCTCCGAGTGGCTGGCATTGGTGCTGGGCTCCCACCCACCGGCGCTGGAGCCTGAGGCGCTGCGTCCCGCTGGGGCCCCTGTAGCCGGGAGCACCCGCCAGCGCGGTTCTGTGCCGCGGCCAGCGGGTGGGAACCTGGAGAGTAGGTCCGGACCTTTTCCTGGGTGTTTGCCATGTGCTGGGTGTGTGTTGCATTTGGGGCTTCGGGCAAGGCTCCCGCGCTCCCAGACCTGCAGTCGGGCAGGTTGGAGGAGCGGCCTGGCGCGCCAGGCGGCGGGAAGGGCTGCGGAAGCGCGGCTGCCTGAGTCCCATCGATTGGTGGCGGCAACCAGGCTGGCCCCCCGCGCTGTCCTTGACCAGCGTGAGTCAACACTGCGTCATGCCCTGGCGGCCGAGCAGGGGTTGGGGGGTTTGCTTACAGAGGTTAGGGGCGGGTGGACCAGCCAGGAGGAGCAGGAGGTAGTTCGTGCTAAGACAGCAATTCTCACGCTTCAGGGAGCTTCAAAATCACCTGCAGAGCTTGCTGGAACTCCTTGCCGGGCTGGCCCGGGTCGGCCCCTGCCCTAGCCCCAGAATTTCTGCTTTGGTAGGGCTCAGGTAGGACAGGGAATTTGCATTTTTAACAAGTGTCCAGGTGGTTTCAAAGTTCCTGGGACCGAGCTTTGAGAACCACTGTTCTAAGTGAGCCGGAATTCCCCCGTCATACCTCCCTCAGCAGCTTAGAGGGAAGAAGAGAGAAGTGGGGCTTATCCAAGGTGGTGGGAGCCAGAGTGTCATGGTTGAGGGAGTGAGCAGGCTCAGGAAGTGATGTTATGAGGAAAATGAAAGTGTGGAGGGTGGGTGAGAGGCTGAGGTGGGCTGCAGTTTCAGATTGGCCCAGGTGTTACTCTTCTGCATCTCGCTGCTTGCCTAGCTGAGCCATCAGCTCCCTGAGGGGTCCGGAAAAATGATGAGAGACCTGCAAATGGAGAAGCCCAGAAATCTCTTCCTCTAACCTGTACCTCCATGGAGGCCCCCAGGTGTTGTGGAGCTGGGTACCTCCTGGCAGAGGTCCCGTGACGGTGGCCGACCAGGGCTGTGGCTCCCTGACATGGGCCGTCAGGTGAAGACAATGAAAAAGTCATTGGTCTTAGGGGGTTGTCACATTCTGTCTCCTTGTAATAGCCTGGAATTGCCTGTGAATTTAGATTGTATTGGGTTTTTAGGTAGAGAGCTGTGCATAGGCCTGGAAGTTCACAGATTTGAGTTGAAATTTTAGTTTTTGGCCTCATTCTCTCATCTGTAGAATGAACATGGTCTAGTTGCTCTATATGGCCCTTTCCAGCCCCCAAATTCCCAGCTCAGTTCAAGCTCTTTATCTTTATTGTTTCTTCTATTCTCTGTGTCTCCTTAATGTTGGAGCCCAAAGCAGACATCTAGTGGGAGGGTCTCCTTTCCCATCAGGTGCAGCCTGCAAGCTCCCTGACCCTGCCTGACAGGTTACATCAGAGTTTCAAAGGTCGTAATCAGTCTCCTTTGAAAATGGTGCTGTCTGTATCAGAGTGGAGAGAATGGGAGGCTTGTGGGCCTAATATTGAATTAAAGCAATCCTGAAATCAGTGTGTGTGTTTTGCTCCTGGAGATAACCCCTGGTTAATGTTTATTCTTGAGAATAACTGTATCACGACTATCACGCAGAAAAATAACAGGCTTATGTATTAATGGACACTAGAAAAGTTGAGGGGTGAAATCTTATTTTAAAGTAGACAATCCTTGAAACCAGGCAATTTTCCAATTTTGAGATATTCCTAACTCTCTTCAGGTTGCTCATGTTTTGAATCTAAACATGTCCTTAAGAATCAAGAGCATGTTAACTGAAGGAAGTACTGTGTTCTCAGGATACAGGTTGGCATTAACTGTTTTCTAAAGTGCCCTGTTGCAGATTGCCAATGAATATTTACAAATTCTTGCTACAATCCAGGCATTTTTCATTTGTTTGTCTTTTGGCTATTTCATGTTGAAGCAGCATGTATGACCTTTATAGCACAACTCCTGTCTTGTTTTTAACTCTTTTTATCAGGAGATTCAACTTGAAAACGGTTATCATTTAGCAGAAAGACAAACAGAAAAGCACATTTTTGTAAGCAAAACGTTAATGATTGGAAGAATTGCCCTAATTTCACCATGACAGTGTGTGATTAATCCTCTGGGTCATGTACTTATATTTTAAGTTATTCAGTTCGTTGGTCTTTGATATTCAGAACCCTTTCTAACTTAATAGGATATTGATTTTGTTAGATGATGTACTTTGACTCTTTACACAACATCATTTTTAGAGATGACTAGCCTGTTGTGTAGTATTTTATTTAGAGAACTATTGCATAAGGTTTCTTTTTCTTAGTTTTTATGGTTTTCTCAGGGTGAAAGCTGATAAGACATCTTGTGGGAAAAGAGGAAACCATCTCTGATAGTGAAAGTACTTACTCTCTTTCAACATTTCTGACAGCCCTGTTTTTTGTGTGTGTGTGTGTGTGGTTTCTTTGCTGTGAATATTCATTTTAGTTAATGGGGACAAGGCAGGAATTCAAGAAAATGTATTTGGACTTGGGGAGGGAAATGCATTTTGCTAGGGACAGACTGCACTTATCAAAATCCCATTCCAGTTTTACTGCTTTGTAGAAGATGAAACAAATTCAAATGCTCACCTTTATGATTGTTCTTTAAAATCTAAATAATGACCCTTTAAATCCGTGATTGAAGGTAATGTTTATGTGACAACTGATGAGATGGGACAGGATGTGGAAAACCAATCAGTCACCTAGGATGCTTCTGAATGGCTAGGAGTTTGGTATCTTGTAGAAAAAAAAGAAGTCTTTTTAATGGAAGTTTTTTAAAAAAGACTTTTAAAAATTGATTTGAGAGAGAGGGAAAGAATGAGAAACATCGATTTGTTGTTCCACTTATGTATGCATTCATTGGTTGAATTCATTGGTTGAATTCTTGTATGTGCCTTGACTGTGGATCCAGCCTGCAACCAACCTTGGTGCCATGGGGGCAATGCTCTAACCCCCTGAGCTACCCAGCCAGGGTAAGTAAAAATAACCTTAACATTTATTTTTCTTCCCTTTGGGTTTTACGATATTTTAGTTAGACTCTGTTCTTGTCTAATCTAATTTTGTCCCTTGATATGTTTTTTGGTATTGTTGAATTCAGATGAGAAGCATTTCAGAGATTCCTTCCACTGACCAAAATTTCTAGATCCAAGGTCTGCAGAACAGGGCTACCCCTTCCGATGAGGCTGTGGGGAACACTATCTCAGGTATGACACCTTTGTGGATAAGAGCAGGGCTGAAGTCAAGCAAACCAGTCCCGGCACCTCCCTTGCTGGTGGGGGGCTTTGGGAAACATGAATTCTCAGTGTCATCTCAGTTCCTCAGAGAGGTGGGCGGCTCATCTGAGAGGAGGTACCAACACCTGGCACACAGTAGGCACCAACTGTTAGTCAGAAAAGCTTGAAAGCCCCCACTGCCTGACTCCCTTCTTTTGAGGCAGCTCTTTACTCCACAGTTGCAGGTGGGGAACCTCCTCAGTCAGATGTATGCCCATCTCTCCAGACAATAGAGAGGGCTGTGGGGAGGGGACTTTGGAGCTGGCAAAGGCATTTCCTGTCTGCAGAGAATCTTGACTTCGGAGTATCCGGCGGTCACCATGAAGTTTTCAAGGTGGTTGAACCCTATCCTGTGTAGCTACTTAAAAAAGAAAAGAAAAGAAAAAAGTCACTGCCAATTGCAAGCGATTTTCCAGATGAAAGCCAATGAGACAACTGCTCACTTCAAAAAAAAAAAAAAATTTAAGCCTGTTTTTTAACCTTCAGAATCTTTTCTAATTTGGAAGGTGAGTTTGGTAGCTTGCAGAAATCTTAAATATTAAAAAAAATCTAATCACTTTCTAAAAACTACTATGAGAGAACGTTAAAGATACACCCCACCCCCATTCATAGATACTTGGAGGAGAAATGCCAGTCAAGTTAGCCTCCATGAATCTTGTTTATTTTTTTCTTTTATAGTTGAATTATACCCTTCATCCTTCCTCACCTCTCCACTTCTTTTTATTTATCTCCCTTCTCCTCTCCTGTCTCAGGATTCTCTTCCTCATTCAGTTTATTTCCCCTTTAAAAATAGAAAATGACTAGTTTGAATTCTTCAGACTGCACAATTAGGGCCAAGATTTTCTTCAAATACATAGAAACTTTCCGCTTTCAGGTCAAAATTCTAAGTTTGAGGGCGAGGTTGTCGGAGTCCTAATACACCACTGCCAGCTCTCCAAGGGCAGTGACAGTACTGACAAAAGGGTAATGATGCTTGTCGGTTTAGGGGTCAAGTCCTTGGGAGTGCCCGAGTGTGGCGGAGCTGACCAGGGGATGCTGCAGTCAGGTGCAGGCACGGCTCACTCCGCAGAGCGTTCCAGAGGCCCTGTCTGCAGAGGAGGGGAGTGGAATGCTGTTCCTGGGAGAGGACTGATTGTGTTCGTAGACCTGGAGGCGAAAGAGGGCAGGGGATAAATATAACTAGACTCTTCAGAGGTTTTTGCATTTCAGAATTTGAAGAACAGATTTTGGACTGCTATTCTCCTTTATCCACACAGATCTCTTTGCTTGAGCATCTGCAGTTCCTTCTATGTGAAATTTTCTTCCCCCAGCTGGCCTCTCCGCAGGCTCCCTCACTTCCCTCAGGCAAGGCCTTCCCTAGCCATCCTAGTTAAAATCAGAGTCTGCCCTCTTCCCTGTTTCCCTGCCACAATTTACTTTTCTCTATCCCCTTTATGACAACTGGGCATAATATTTTTACTTATTACTTATCCCTCCTCATTGAGATGTTAATGCCATGAGGGTAGGGATTTTTGTCTGTTTTGTCTACTGCTGTCTGTATCTCCAGGCTGACACATAATAGGTGCTCCATTAGTGTGTGTTAAATGCATGAATGAATGAATGAACATATATTGAGTACTTAATATATATTAAATATTATAAAAATCCTTCACATACCTTATATCACTTAATTCTCCTTAGAACCCTGTGAGGTAGATACTGTCATCAGCCTCATTTTCCAGATAAGGAAACTGTCACTGAGAAGTTAAGCCCAAGCCCTCAATGACTACAGCAGTCGATGTTGTAATGTGAACTTCCCGATTTAGTCTGTTGTACCCTTGAGGAGGTATCGTGCCAGGTTTAATTCTAGCTATGAGAAGAGAGTTGAGGGCTTTTGTTCATTTCATGCCATTTCCCCCCCTAAATTCAAGTCTAACATTAAATCTGGAAGGGATTACGACACAATGCAGGGGATATTCAGTTTCTGTGTATGCAGCACTTTAATCTACTACCCTAGGAAACTAATAAATGGACTGCATTATTTCTAGTTTTCTGGGGAAATGAGCATTATAAAATATGCCTTACATCTTTCAAAGTGTTAAAAAAAGGTCTGCCTCTGGCCCATGGTATTTGGTGTTTCTATTATATAAACTAGTATATTTTTTCTTCGTCTGACCCATCGATGCACGTTCCTTGGGGCCTGTGAATGCTCAGCGATGCAATGGCTTGCTCTGGTGTTCCTGGCATCTAGCACTGCATTTGGCATGCAGTAAACTTTTAATAAATACTGTGCTACAGAATGAAAGTGAAAACCATGTGCCCCCACCCCCAGCACAGAGGAGAGACATTTCCCTCCCTCTCTCAGCCCTACAGCATCATTCTGTTTCCTATCTCATGGCCTCCAGAAACAGCTTCCCCAGAGGGTTCCGGGCTCCGGGAGCACAGCAGACGGTGTACCAGGAGTTGCAAGTGTAGGACAGGGAGTCTCTGCAGGGCTCGGGCATGGGTGTGGCGAGGATGCGTTTAGGTCTACTGAAGCCTACAACCACTAAAACATGTTCCTCCCCTCCTTTTACTGACATGAATTTTAAGAGGAAGTGCTTCTGTGGGTTTATATTGGTCATCTTTCCCTTCAGATTTGGCAATTTCATTCCATTTCCAATTCACACTTCTCAATTTCAATCAAGAGTGTTATTTACCTAGTTTACTGAAAAAAATGACACCATTTAGAATAGGCTGTTATCACTCCTACTTTTATCAGCATCATCCATGTAGCAAATGGAAGCAGGAAACCCAGACGTTTGAAAATGATTTCTGGAAGTTACTCAGGAATTGCAAAGAAACAAATGTAGGCAGAGCATGAATTACATTTTTTTCACACTCTGGTTCAAAGTTTTAGTTTTTCTTAGCAGCACATGGAATCTGCGTTACCACAGACTTTCCATTAATTGTAAATTAGACCAGACTGATTGATACACGTTTAAGAAATGGCTCCTGGGGTTCCGGCCAAGATGGAGGCATAGGCAGTCGCATTGTGCTTCCTCGCGCAACCAAGACTGAAAACAACAAAGATTGAGAAACAATTAACAACCAGAACAGAGAGAAATTAATTGAACAGAAGTCGGGCTCCAGTACATCCAGACCGGTAAGGAGCGGCGGAGTCGGGAGGCCTGCGAAGTGGGGTCGAGGGGTCCTGGCGGGAAGAGGCGCTGGCTGGCGGGCGCGCAGGGCGCAGACGGCAGCGGATGGACCGGTGGCGGACGCTGGGCGCAGAAGCGCGGAGGTGACTAGCAGACCCAGTGAGGGGCGCGGGGCAGCTGGCTGTCCGCAGCCACACGTTTGCGCACAAACTAAGCGAAAACGGGCAGCGCCGCCGCATTTCAAAGCTTAAGAGCCCCGTCTGGGAACTGAGGCCGGGAGACTCTCTCAGCCTCACAGGAGACTTCTCGGGGAAACCCACAGGGTCCGAGAAAGTGCACCAGCCCACCGCCCGGGAGCCAGCACAGCAAGGGCCCAGTTTGCTTGTGGGAGGCAGTGGAGGGAACGGAAGTCCTAGAGAGAGCGGAGCAGGCGCCATTGTTCCCTCTCAGACCCCGCCCCCACATACAACGTCACAACCCAGTGACTGGGGTGCCCCACCCCGTGAACACCTAAGGCTCCGCTGCCCTTACGAAACAGCCGCATCCAAACCAAAGGAAAATTAAAAAGATGGCTCAAACATATTTGAAAGCCCCAGAAACAATTTTTTTAAGTGACCGAGAGATAACTAACCTATCAGATGCACAGTTCAAAGCACTGGTGATCAGGAAGCTCACAGAATTGGTTGACTTTGGACATAAATTAGATGAACAAATGCAGGCTACAATAAGAGAAATGAAGGAAAACGCACAGGGAACCAATAGTGAGGGGAAGAAAACGGACTCAAATCAATGGAGTGGACCAGAAGGAAGAAAGGAACAACCAAACAGAAAAGAATGAAGAAACAAGAATTCAAAAAACTGAGGAGAGGCTTAGGGACCTCCAGGACACCTTTAAACGTTCCAACATCCGTATTATAGGGGTACCAGAAGGGGAAGAGGAAAAGCAACAAATTGAGAACTTATTTAAACAGAGATATTAAAGGAAAACTTCCCCAGTCTCGCAAGGGAAATAGACTTTCAGGAAGTCCAGGAAGCTCAGAGAGTCCCAAAGAGGTTGGACCCAAGGAGGAACACGCCAAGGCACATCATAATTACATTAGCCAAAGTAAAAATGAAGGAAAGAATCCTAGAAGCAGCAAGAGACAAGGAGAT
>PVIA01014628.1:0-26204 GCA_004024845.1 Tonatia bakeri
AGAAGAACATAACTAAATATTCCAAAGTAAAACCCATGTCACTCAAATTTATCTGATTGTTAACACCCTTTGTCCCCACCAAAATCTCATCTGGACTCAATGACACTTTATAATCTCTCCACAATGTAAGAAAAAGATCAGTTAGCATTTAGATCTCTGTGCCAATGAACAACTAACAGAGTTGGTAGACTTTCAGTTCCAACCTTGTGTAGGAATTTAAGACCTTTCAACTCATCAAGTAACAGTCCCAAGCTAAAACAAATGGGACAAACCCAAAACATCCAAATATAGTCCTAACTGGTGTGGCTTAGTAGGCTGGGCATTGTACCACACACTGAAAGGTCATCAGTTCAATTCCTGGTCAGTGCATAGGCCTGGGTTGCAGACCAGGTCCCCAGTTGGGGGCATGTGAGAGGCAACCAATGGATGTTTCTCTCCACACCTGCTGTTTCTTTCCCTCTTTCTCCCTCCCTTCCCCATTTCTAAAAAAATAAATAAATAAAATATTTAAATACAATAAACATCCAAACAGAGAATGTTTCCACAGCTACAGGGAAAATCTTTTTACTGGAACACCAAGAGCAACACCAGATTTGTGAACTGTCAGTCAGCTGCAAGGAAAGGAGCTGAAAGAATTGAAGATAGCATAGTGCACTAAAACTTATTATCATGAATACATTAGGAATATCCATGAGTATCTAAAAAATATCAATTGTTACAAAACTACTTGGAATGCTGATACAGCAATTCACTTCAAACTACTATAAAATACAGGAATAAAGACAGTTGTTTTCTGATTTGTGAAGAGAGAGCCAAGTTGGGTTTAAAGGCATTATTTAGGTTTGTGAAACTTAAAAGTCTATCTTGGAATCATTTCAATATATGGATCTGCTCATTCATTCATCTACTAGCACTTGGATAGTAACATGCTTTCTTTGATAATAATAAAAAGCTATGCAAATCTGCTATTATGTGAACACTATACAGAAATAAGACATCACAATCAGGTTATTTTGGTAAAGTGACATTGCTAATGAATTCATCTTTCTTAACCCATGATAACACACTAGTCAGACTTAAAATCCTACAGTGAAGTCAACAAAACCTTCAGGAGTCTCTACTCACAGGATATCTTTAAAAAAAATATATTTTCCCAGTAAACAAAATACTGAAAAAAGTGTCAAAACCTTTCCAATCAACGCTGTATTCACTAATTACTAAAAATTAAAACAGGTTAACAAAGGGAGGGGGCACAAGAAGCTGCCCTTGATGCCAAAGTGATAAAACTGACCAAAATCTGGGCAATAACAGGTACACAGTCCGTAAACGCATCAGATATCAACCTTGGAACAAGAATAACGGCTTAAATTAAACCAGATACTAAGTGTGCCCAGTTGGAATAACCTCAGAAATAAGCACAGAGGGACAAGTAAGTTGGTTTGCCCACCCCCTACCCCCAAGATCCTGACATTCTTCTGCTTAAAACCTCCCAATTACTACCCCCTCCATTATCTCACCAACCTTACCTCCTACTGCTCTACAGATCACTCTGCTCTCTTGAGGCCCCCCCCCCCAGACCTCCTTTTGGCCCTTGGGCTGTCCTCTGCTCATCCCTGTGTCAGTGTTTGCACTTGCTGTTCTCTTCAACTGGAACACTCTTTGCATAGATACTTCTATCAGGTTTCTGCTCAATGCTACCCCCTGATCAGAAAGGCCTCCCATCCCTCTTATTCTTCAGGTTTCTTTATTGCATTTAATACCACATAAAAGTCAACATATGTCTGTTCACTTGTTTAGTATGTGTCTCTCCCACTGTATTCCCAGCACCTAGAAGTGTCCTAACACAGTGGGTACTGGATAAATATTGGGGAAAAAAGTGAAATGAACAATGACATCTGATAGTACTATATTCAGTATGTAAAGAATACTTAAAAAAGTAAAACCCGAAGTTATTTCAGATAAATATTAAGACATGTTTGCCTCAGCTCTGACTTTCCTTTGTAAAGGTCATGGAATTTAAAGGTTCAGTCTATAGTACTTTCTTTGTCCTAAGTTGGTTAATGACTTATTTAGTAAATTCACTGTTCTTTAGAGAGCTAGCAAAACTACATGAATGGTTAATTCACTCTGCCCTAACGTCACCATGTACCTATTAATTTAACTTTTGTTACCACATGTGAGCACGATCAGACTTTTAGGCTGCCATACTTGTTCCTTTTGGGAGATCTTATCTAGCTGGTTCACTGCTGCATACTTGGTGCCTAAGAACATTATCACCCATAGAGTGTGTTCAAAAAATATTTGTTAAATAAAAAAATAGATGAAACTTTAACAAGTTTTCACTTGGGGTCCTCTGTGTCAAAAACAACCTGAGTTTATCTGTGGTTTATATGGCCCTCCTGTGGTGATCAATCTGACTTTTTAAAATTTAACGTTAGCTTAATAATAGAAAGATTTGCTTTTGTTGAGGGAAATGCAAATCGTTTTAATACAGGCAATAAAGAAAAAATTGTAAAAGTAAAAAGTCCAGAATTTCAGAGTTTTAGATTACTCTTTCCACATTGAGAAAGCAACAAATAATCAGGAGCTTCATAGATTTCAGTTTATTGATATCTTTGAAAATATTCATGTTAGGGAAAGTACTATTATTTCATATTTCACCATAAAAAGTATGTGGTACATTATAATGTCACCAGCTATGCAATGAATACATCAAGTTGTTGCTGTATCTCAAGTCTTTCACGATATTCAGACTTATTGGGCAAAGTCAGAGAAAGCATGCCTATAATTTGACTGCTGGCAACTTTTTTCTTCACATTCGCATCTCCATAAATCAGTATGTATTTAGTTAGTGTCTATCTAGGGAACAGATACTATGGACATTCACGGCCCTTCCTTGCAAGACAAAGTAATCACAATAACTGGCTAAACAGTTTTCATCATTATATGAAGAGTTCCGCACACTTCCTCCACAAACTTTCTGCTTTCAATCTTCTAAATAAGCCTAAAAACAAAGCCCCCCCAAAACCCTTTAAAATATTACTTCTACTTTGAAACAAATACACTAAACTTTTGAATGGAGCAATGCAACTTAAAAAGCTCATAGTTAACTTGATGCCTGTGCCGAATTAAACAAAATTAAAGTATCTTCCAAATCTAACTTCACTCTGACTAACACAGCTTGACCGTAAGGTTCCAGGTGAATTTCTAATTGAATTCTCACTTTTCAATACAATGGGAACTCAGGAAGCATAATACACAGGGAACGTACGCGCGGAAGTGGCGGCAAAGTTCACCTGGTCCGTCCTCTGAGCTGGAGAGAACACTCCTTCAAAGGTTAAGGGGCTCGTCCTCGGTCACAGACAGTGGTCAATTAGGTACCAAAACCCGGTCCTGGGGCTCTCACTTCACTACTCCTGCCTCCATCTCTTTACATACGCTCCTATTCAACAGCTTGACTTCTTAAGTTGACTAGCTCTAGGAACGCCAGACGGGAAAATGAAAGCTTAGGCCCGCGTCGCGGCAGCGGTAGCAGCGCCTTCTCTGCAGCGCCCACGGATCCGCAACCCTCGCCGAGACCAACGCGACAAAAAAGATCAGCAGAGACAAAGACGCAGGGAGCGGCCGGTGCGGTGCGCGAGCAGAAGGCGGGGGTGGGGGGGCGGAGAGCAGAGCCAAAATGAAGGCAGCGAAGCAATTGACGGGAGGGCTCAGCGGCGGCGGACGCCAAGGGGCTTCGGGGCGGCAGCAGCTCGGGGTTCACGCTCGGGGTGCACGCGGAGGAGGCCGACACCACCAACCGGCGGCGCCGGCCCGCGGGACGCAAAAAGCCGCGGACCGCTGGCACCAGCGCTCCACTAACTCACCACAGGGAGCTCCGTAATGGCGGCGGCAGAGGCGAAGAGCCCGGGAGGCGGGCCCGCCGCAGCCAGTCACTGCCACCGGCATCTCTCGAACCGGCTACGAAAACCGCTGAGGGAGTGGGGAATAATGGGGAGGGCGGGCGCCGCGCGCGAAGCCCGCCGCTGACCTCAGAGCATGCGCAAATCCCCAGCCAATAGAGGCGCGGTGGGCGGACACTAGCGCAGGCGCACTGGGAAGCGAGGCCCTGGACCAGGAAAGCGCTCTTCCCGCTCCCCCCACCCCCGTCCAAACAAAACAAGGGCGGGAGCGCGCGCGTGGGCCCCAAAGGAAGCGTCAACCAGAGGGGCAGGGGGCTAGGACGCAGAGGGGAGGGGAAGGAGGGGGCGGAGCGGCCGGGGAGGCAGACAAAAGGCGCCACCTCCGGGGACCCCAGCGCCCCGCCCCCTTTTCTCGAGAAGTGGCGTCGGTACCCGTGAGCGGCCTCTGCCACTCGCCTTAGGGGTCTAGCGAGCCCATGCCCATTTGCCGCCCGCCAGTTCCGTCCTCTGTTACCTCTGCGCTTCCCCTTTCCTGGTGCCTGCGTCTGGTACGGCCTCTCCGCGCCACTCCCGCTGCTACTCGTTTCCTCCGCCGCTGCCGTCCTCCAGGCCCAGCCACCGAGCTCTGCCGCCCCGCCCCCCTGGCCGCGGCCCCGTGCGCGTGCTCCCGCTCCGGCCCCGCCCCCCTTCGTGTGCCTGCGGCCTCGGTCCCAGCTCGCGGGAGTGGAGGGGACGCAGAGACGTGCCTTCCCGACTCAGTGCGCGGGGGCGCGAGGGGGCGCGAGGGGGCGCTCCAGTACCCAAGGCCGCGCGCACGCGGGCTATGCGTCCACGCACATTCAGCCTGCACTGCGCTGGTGGCGCGGGTCAGCTTGGGCGGTACGATGTCGTTTTCCTCAGAAGCGCACGCTTCACTCTTCACCCATTCTCTCCTCTCTAGATCAGTCACAGGTCTTAACCGGGCTTCCGCTGTGGCGATCCGTCTGTCTTTACAGTGATGGGCATTTCCCGCTTCTCGGTTTAGCCACAGCACAAGAACAAACTGCAGTACCCAATTTTGAAGACCGTGGGAGAATTGGAGAACCAGATAGCGGAGAATTCATTACCTCACAGTCGTTATTAAGTAGGCAGACAGTACAGGGCAAACTAATAACTCAGGAAAAGAACTGCGAGAGTTACTTTTCTAAGTCTATGAAGCGATCATACTTGACTCCCTAATTAGCCTACACAAGCAGAGGTCTCAAAAAGGAAATTCTGAGATTAGAAAAGCAGGAGTTGACTTGGAATTGTCCTGTTACGTTGGTATCCGTGTACCTAAACGATATACACACGGATGAAAATGTAACTTTTCAAAGCCGGTTTGGTAAAATTCTATGTATTTAAAGTAGCAGGTGGTTCCGGGAAGGGTAGGGGTAGAGGAGATGCTGGTGATGAATATGGGGAAATAATAAACACTAGAATTGCCCGAGGCTCGACAGCGGTGTTATAAAAAAATCAAGTGGACGTGCAAATCACTCTAATGATTATGAACTTATTTAAGCATCGGCTAGCCCACACTCCGCAGTCTCTGCGATTAACACTTGCCCACCACCAGCTTTCCCAGCCATAGCTAATCCACTCCATCAGTCCCAAACTTCGGATGGGTAAAAAATTTCACCACTTACCACCACCACCAAAAGTTCCTTATGAGATGAGCGTTGTCGTTAACGTCCTGATACCATATTCAACCTGTTCATTAAGGGTTTTTGGTCATTTTCGCCATTTCGCCATCCTGCTCACTTCTTGTACTTTATCAACACTTCTACTCTTTGTTTCCCTTTTCAAAGACCCCTTTCGTTTTTATATATTCATATGCTTAAAACATCCAACCGTTCTTTTTCCCTAAAATGGCTTTAACCCCATCTCATTCAACAAACTATCCAACTGCCCTGTGTGCCTTAGTTGTTTGGTTAGGGGTAATCCAGCAAGGTGAAGGGTTGCCAGTTCATTCTGGTCGGGGCACATGCCTGTGTCACCGGTGTTTCTCACAACGATGTCTCTCTCCCTTTCTCCCCGCCTTCCCGTGTCTATAAAAAGAAATAAAACCCCCAAAACCCTACCCAATTAGAATTTTCCTTCCTGCAGATTTTTGCTTAAATTCACACACAATTTATTCTGTTGCTCACGACATGTACACCCAAGAAATGAAAACCCGGAAACAAAATTCTTTCTCAAGAGTGCATGTAATGTATGCATACACACATGACCATGCATGAAGTCTACCACTTGCTCAATTCTGAAGCTGTATGTTTTTTAGCTTTAAAGGGGTGTGAAATTTTTGTTGTGTAAGTTTTTTTGGTTGAGGCATTTTACATCTGCTAAATACAACTGGCCATTTTTGTTTCCATATTTAGCTGCATCTGAGTTAAGACTCTGAGGGTATGGTTTTAGTTTACCTCATTTGGCCTTCTTTGAGCTAAACTGGTAAAAATATTCAATTATGTATCATGTAATAAACAATTACATGATAATTTTTGTATCCTTAAACTGTTAGGCTGTTGGACCTGCACTGCAGGACATGCACCCTGACGGGTTTAGGACCTGGTCAACTATTAACCCGTGTATGGAGGGTTACCATCCCTCCATCAGAGCACGGGAGATTCTTTTGCTCAGACACCTCTCACACTGACATCAAAGACCCTTAGGCACCACCATTCAGAGATCCATTCCTTTGGTTTAAGCTTCACTCTCTTCTACAGCAGTTTTAAAGTGCTAATACCAAGGAAAGCTAACATACAAGCCTCAAACTGATCATTGAGAATGCATTGTTTTAGTCTCAAGACTTGAAGATCTCAAGCTTTCCATTCCACAGTAAAGAATCAGAAGAATAAAGATTTTGGGTGTCTGACTAGAGGAGCTTCTAGGAGAGAGAAAAGCACATGACTTCACAATTCCGCCCAGGATTACGGGAGTGACTTGGGAGTCCCATAATCATGAGGAAATACAGAATTTGTGAGCTAGAAAAGCAAGTGTTAAAAGTCCCCGTAAGGCAACTGTTATCACCTCTAGTTTTTAACAAAAACACTTTTTCAGAAGCCAAGTTCCTGTTGAAACTTTACTATACAGTAAGCTTTGCAGACTTCACTGCCTTTTGTCAATACAATAGGTTTTTCCCCCCTCTATTCCACACATTTAAAGTTAAGTGATATTTAAGTCTGTTAGGGCTAAAAGGTCTGGTTTTGTATAGAAAAGCAAAATAGGTGACTTTGGAATTTTAGGCTTAAGGATAGAGGAAGTTGAAGCAATTGCAGATTCCAAGAGTGTTCCCAACCGAAGCAAGGGCACTGCAGTCACAGGGCTGAGCACTGAGAGACTTATCTGCTCATTTATCTACTCACATTCCACCTCATATTAAAAAGAAGTTTGAAGAATAATTCTTGAGTGCCTGATGAGAAAGTTTCTGTTGCTAGCAAGGATGATCTTTATTCTGCTCATAAATCCAGGCTGTGGGACTGTGATTTCATGCAGAAGGAATCCAAAGCTAGGCCAGGGCTTGGATCCCTTAAGAATGTATGGTGCTGGCAGGGTTGGAGGTCATTTGACTTTCCTGGTTTCCAGCCAGAAAGATGGGAAACAGCCCTCAATGCAGCTGCAGCTTGGAAAGGGATGGCAAGAAAATGAACAATTCACACCATCAGGGAAAAAATGGAGGCTGATGAAAAGATTTAATGTTATTCTTCCACCACCACCCCATCAAAGTTCTTCATCTTATTTGTTAACTGAGGCCAAGACCCTGGTTTACAGAGAAGCAACATCCCTGGATTCCCCTCTGCCAATGGTGCACTTTGCTCTACTCACTGGTGGCAGTAAGAGTACTCCATTCAGCTCAGCGGTCACTGAAAACTTTTAAATTCTGAAATATCTTGACGCTGAAACATGTCTGGTCCCAGTGGTTTTGGAGAAAGGATTGTGGACCAGTATTAAAAGCCAAATAAGTTTTATAAAATAGCATTTACCTTCATACGTTCTACTCTAGTTTTCTAAAAAATGGTGGTTGCAACCTATTAATTTTGCCATTCACCGTTTGAGAACCACTGTCCTTGATGTCGTCAGCTGTTTGGTGTTCTTCTGGAGCCAACATTTCTGGCTGCCTGAGGAGGTCTGAAAAATGTTAGTGCCCAGGCTTCACTATCATTTCGAGGACAGTGAAGAACAGCAGCTGCCCTTTAGTTTGAAACATCTGATGTATTGGATGGAGTTACAATCCAGCCCCTCAAGGGAACGAAAACATTTGCGAATGTTATTATAGGCATCTTTCAGTGGAAAATACAACCTAGAACCAAGGAAACTAAGGTACTCAGTCCTGCCATCTCCAGGGAAAACATGATCAGCTGTCAAGCCTGTTTTCATGTCAGGTTCTGGGAATTGTATGTATTAAACCATCTTTTCCCCGTTTGAAACACCAAAGGCAAGACAACTGCATTTTACTTTATTTTTTTCAACTGCTAATTTCTCGTCTCACCCCAGACCTAATTTATTGAATTAAAATCTCAAGGGCTGGGGTCCAGGAATCTGTGTTTTTAATTAGCTGCACTAAAGGTTTTGCAAACTGAATTATGATTTACAGAACTAGGGAATTATTTTAACACTCACGAGGATGGAGCAGACTTGAAGACTGCATTTTGGACAGATTAAAACTCTATTTGCCAGATTACTAAAAAGCAAAACATATCCAGTTTTGATTTGACTATGTAATATGAAGAAAATTTGCCAACACTGCTATTCTCCCTTCATTCCTGCTTTGTGGCTTTAAGGGCAAATCTTATTTTCAGGAAGATGCCTGCAGGGAAACCAGGCCTGTGATGGTGGCCAGAGATGAGTGAGGGTCAGATCAGTGACACCAAGGGTGACCAACTGTCATGGTTTACCTAATGCAGAGAGTTAGTGGGAGGTAGGGCTTTCAATTTTTAAACCAGGAGAGTCCTAGCAGAATGAGTTGATCACTGTGAGACATTTTTTCTTTGTGGTTATGGGTAAGTTTGAGAAAATCTCAAGTTTAAGGGGAAGATTTCCACACACACTCCCGCTCCCAATAAAACGTAGTAATTTAAAGGAAAACAGTAGTCAAATCTACGGAAACAAGACAGGATTTTAAAAATCAGAATTATGAAATTGGATTTGTTTAAAATTTAAAAAAAAAGAAGTTCCAAAAAGATGATGGGAAGAATCCTTTTCATTACAAAATGAAACTGCATGGTTATGAGGAAATGGAATGTTTTCAAAAAGGGTAAACCAGAAAACATCGGCTTTGAGTATTTAAACATTTTTTTTAAAAAGATTTTATTTATTCTTAGTGAGGGGAAGGGAGGGAGAAGAGAGGGAGAAAAACGTCAGTGTGTCAGAGAAACATTAATTGCATGCTCCCAACCAGGGACTGCCTGCAACCCAGGCATGTGCCCTGAGTGGGAATTGAACCAGTTACCTCCTGTTTCTCAGGCTGGTGCTCAAGTACTGAACCACACCAGCCAGGGCTAAACATTTTTATTAATTGAATTTTATTTACTTTTTGAAAATTCTCACCTGTGGACATTATTTCATTGCTCTTAGAGAGAGATGAAATGGGAGAGAGACGAATATTGATGTGACAGAGAAGCACTGATTGGTTGCCTCTCGCAGGTTCGCCGGCCAGAGACAGAACCTGCAAGCTAGGTACGTGCCCTGACCAGGAATCAAACCCACAGCCTCGATATGTGACCTGACTGGACATCAAACCAGCAGCCTTTTGATGGACAGGATGACACTCCAACTGAGACACACCGGCCAGGGAGTCTTTTTTTGAGTATTCTTAAACTACTTGTAGCAAGGCTGTAAAAAGTTTCAACCCACAGTTTGGAGAGTAACATAGTTCTTGAGAACTGTATGTGTCAAGACTCAAGACTGTTAGTTCAACTTTGGAAATTCGTATTTTATCATCAATGATGCCCCTGCACTTCCCGACAGATCAAGTATTTTGACCAAAAATGCCCTATAATGTTCAAATTTTTGTGTCTCTGCTTTACATTCTATTTGGTTAAGACTATGATACTAAAGAAAAAAACCTGAAATTTAGTTTAACCAACCAGCAAGCTTGTTTGGTATAGCTACCTCTTTATCCAAAGAAGTTAGCATCTCCTACATTAGGGACAGGGCCAGAGCTGGATGGGATGGAATATGCCTTTTAAAGTACCTGGTATTTTTAGAAGTTCATTATGGTTTTGTAGCAAAAACTAGTCAAAAATGTTTCTTTCTTCTTAGGTGGGGCAGTGTGTAACTTGCAAAGAACCCTCTCCATTAGTCCTTGTGGGAAAAAAAAATTTTTTTTCAATGGCTTACTGAATCCTAGGAAAAGAGGGAGCTAGAAGCCTCTACTCTTCAGGTCTATTATCAGTTTATGCAAGGGAAAGCAATAAAAAATGTCTGAACTATGCAGAGAATATTAAAGAGATGTGAATAAGCAAACCGTAACTCCTTACACTTCTGAAGATAGTGTAGTTTAATTGTAAGTGGTGAACATGACTAAGGCTGTAGAACGTAGTAGAAAAAGCACGTTGGACGCAGGCAGGCCAAGTCCCAGGTGTTCCCTGGGCGCTTTACCTGACCTCCTTTAATGAATTCTCACAACATCTGATGAGGTATACAGTGTTATCCCTATTTTATAGACGAGGAAACTGAGGTGTAAACAAACCCTTATTTTTCCAAGTCCAAGGCTCCAAAGTATATCCATTATTGTGAGAGGGAATATTGTTTGGAAATCACTGCCTTCCAGAAAGCCAAGTGCAAGTCTCACGTCTCACACTTGCTAGGTACATAACTTCTGTGGTTCACAGTAGCCTATCTGTTGGAGGGGAGCAGTACCACCTTATACATATCACAGGGCTGGTATGAAAGTTGAATTAGATGACAGCCTGCAACCCACAGCAGATTACAGCTTACAAAGTATTTTAACATGCATTATCTCGTTGATACTGTGATGTAGGAAGAGCTTATTGTTTTGCATTACAGATGATAAAACAAAACCCAAACCGTTTTAAAAACACTACTTGTTTTTAGTTAGCTTTTGGTGAAGAACTTTGAAGTGGCTGCAGAGATGTTAAGTAATCCTAGGCAGTGGTTCTCTGACTTCAGTGTGCCTAAGGATCACTTGAAGACCTTGTTAAAGTGTTTCTTGGGCTCCCTCAGATTCTGATTTAGTAAGTTGAGGTTCCTGAACTTGTATTTCTAATGAGATCACAGGTGATACCGATGCCACTGGCCTAAAGTGCATACTTTGACTCTCATCTTAGATATACATATAACTTTTAAAAAAAATTATGTTTTATTGATTATGCTCTTACAGTTGTCCTGACTTTTCCCCACTTGTCCCCACTCCCTCAGGCATTCCCCTCACCACTGTTCATGTCCATGGGTCATGCGAGTAAGCTCTTCCGCTACTCCATTTCCTACACTGTATTTTACATCCCCAAGGCTATTCTGAAACGATCTATTTGTACTTCTTAATCCCCTTACCTCTTCACCCATTCTCCCCCCACACAGCCCCCAAGTGACCACCATCAAAACGCTCTGTATCCATGATTCTGTCTGTTCTTGTCTTAGTTTGTTCTTTAGATTCAATTATTGATAGATATGTATTTTTCCCATTTTATTGTTCATTGTTTTGATCTTCTTTTTCTTAAATAATTCCCATTAACATTTCATGTAATAATGGTTTGGTCACAATTAACTCCTTTAGGTTTTTCTTGTTTGGGAAGCTCTTTATCTGCCCTTCGATTCTAAATGGTATCTTTGCTGGGTAGAGCAGTCTTGGCTGTAGGTCCCTGCTTTTCGTGACTCCGAATACTTCTTGCCAATCCTTTCAAGCCTGCAAAGTTTCTTTTGAGGAATCAGCTGACAGTCTTATAGGAACTCCTCTGTAGGTAACTAACTTCTTTTCTCTTGCTGCTTTTAAGATTCTCCCATTATCTTTTAACCTTTGGCATTTTAGTTACACTTGATCTTAGCCAAAAGGCTGAGAAGTGATGGCATTTCAATTATGATGTGTCTTGGTGTGGGTCTCTTTGCATTCATCTTGTTTGTGACTCTGTACTTCCTGGATTTGCATGTCGATTTCCTTCACCAAATTAGGTAAGTTTTCTTTCATTATTTTTTCAACTAGATTCCCATTTTTTTGCTCTTTCTTTTCTATAAATGTAACTTGTTCACTCCAAATAGGCTGATTATTCCAATGCACTAACTGCATGGCTAAATTTGGGGACTAGAAATGATTAAAAGTATTGCCATCCTTTTGTCAAGTGAGAACTAAAATAATAAAATAAATAGCTATTTAGGTTGGTTTCTAGTGAATTCTACCAAATTGAGAGTGTAAGACAACTTTCATAAAGTTCTTGTCAATCATTTGTCCAGAAGAGGTCTGTCTGGATTAAGTCGTCACAGGGCAGGTTCAAATTTCACTTTTGCCCACGAGGATGGACTCATACCACACTCTGCCCCTCTTTCGTCTCTCTCCAAACACACCATGCATTCTCCACCACAGGGCCTTTGCACTCACACTGTGTTCCATCTGACCTGTCCCCTCAACTATCTGTTTATATTTCTCAGTTTACAACTCTCTTGCTCAGAGAAGCATTTCCTAACCCACCAGTTCACAGTGTCCTCATTATCTGCTCTCACAGCACTTTATTCTCAAAACATATGCCATATTTGTGTGCCAAACATTTTGCGATTAAATACATCGGAAACAAGAGGTTGTTTGGTGAACTGTTGGGTAAATCAGGTTACTGTCACCATTCCACACAGGTCTCAAGTGTGACTTGTGTTAGGATCACCTAGAGAACTTGAGGGGGAAAAAAGTCAAGCCTCCTCCCCAGTGATTATGAAGTAACTGCTCTGGGGTGTGGTCCAAGGTTTTGTACTTTTAAAAAGTCTTAGGTGATTGTACACGTGGCAATGCTGAGCACTATTATTCTATGTTCTAGCGAGAAGTAAAGGTGGGATAGTTATTTGAGCTTTGCAAAGATAGTTTTTGTAAGGACTCCAGGCCATAAGACATATTATTTACCACCAAGAGGTAAATCCGTCAGCTGTCAGAAAGGAAATCACCAGTGGTACAAGTTCAACTGCTGGGTGGTGGTTTGCTTTGAACAATCTCTGAAAATCTCCATATTCTGATAATTCTTTAACAAGTTTAATATCCTATTATTGCCAAGACTTCCTTCTTTGTTAAGCCTGGTAAGCAACATTTAAAGTGATTCTGGTCCTGGCCAGGTGGCTCAGTTGGTTTGGTCGTCCACGCACCAAAAGGTTACCAGTTCGATTCCTGGCCAGGGAACACACCTAGGTTGCAAGTTCCCTACTCAGGGCACAGGCGGAAGGCAACAGATCGATGTCTTTCTCTCACATCAATGTTTCTCTCTCTCTCAAATCAACTTTTAAAAATCCTTGGGTAAAGGTTTCTTAAAAAAGTGATTCTGGATGTACCCCTATGGTTGGCACAAGTGAACCCTTTTAGAGAGAACAGGGAGATACATACACACGAGTTGAGAATGGGAAAATGACCAATACACAGCAGCGTTGGCATCAGAACACAAATCTCCCGACTCCAGTCAGACCCCTTTTCCACCACGGCACACAACGTCTTCCTGTATGAACGCTGTGATATCTACCCAGGTAAGGCTTTTGCCCCCAAGTGGTTCCACTGACAGCCCATTTACCTCAAAGTACTACTTTGGTGGCATCTCACAAGTTTTGATACACAGTATCCCCAATGCTAGTTAACTTCTGGTTATTTAACAATTTCCATTATTATTATTTAACCCACTGAGTAACCCAGGTAACATTTTGATACTGCACTGTGTGGTACACTTTTTAGTCACTGGAAAGTTAAAACTAATCACTGTAATAAGAGAGAGGGAACAGTTCCAATCTTTTTTTTGTTAATAGCATGAGCAAAAGCATAACTGAAACATCTATAAGTTTGAGTGTTTTAGGTACCAAAGTTGTCTTCTAATAAATGAAGCATATTTTCTAAGAGTCATAATGTTCCTGTGAAAGTGGCTTACTTACCTGGCAGGTTAAAAATTAGAGTAAAAGCCCTGGCTGGTATAGCCTGCAAACCAAAGGGTTGCTTGTTTGATTCCCAGTCATGGCACATGCCTGGGTTGTGGGCCAGGTCCCCAGTATGGGGGTGTATGAGAGGCAACCACACCTGATGTTTCTCTCCTTCTCTTTCTCTTTTCCTTCCCCTCTCTAAAAATAAATAAAATCTTAAAAAAAAAATTAGAATGAAAAAATGCTGGCATAAATAGAAGCAGAGACACCCAATAGTAATTAGTTCACTCAGTGCTCAGATTTTGGTTTCTAAATACCATTCATTAAAAAAAAGAAAAAAAAACCAAGTCCAAAGCTCAAAACAAAAACAAAAACAAAAAACATGTCTCCTTAAAGAAAACGGCTAGTTCTAGGGCTAGGGCAGGAAAAAGACAAGACATGCCTGTGGCATCTTGTAGCATCACAAAGTGGCATACGATGGAAAGGATGAAGGGAAGTCAAAGGGACACTTGAGCTGACTTGAAAGAGCCCCTCCAGTCAAACCTGACACAATCTGAACAAAATTACATGATATTGGATTATAATTCTAAAGTATAAATAAAATAAATATGCAAGTTTATAATGATATAAACTCTAATTTTATATATAAATTTATACTTATATATAAAATTATACATCTCACACATACACACATACATGTGACTGAATAAGAAAAAATAGAAGAGACAAATCTTACTTGCAGGAGAATGCCAAATAATTTAAGTATAGTATCTGTGGTTTTGGTTACCCACAGTCAACTGTGGTCCAAAAATACTGAATGGAAAATTCCCAAAACAAACAACGGATCTAAACTGCATGCTGTTCTGAGCAGCATGATAAGTCTCTCACTGTTCCACCCCATCTGCCAGGACCTGAAACAGCCCTTTGTCCAGCACCTCCATGCTGCACACGCTGCCGCCCACTAGTCATTCACTAGCTGTCTCTGTTAACAGATCAACCGTTGCAGTATCAAGGTGCTTGTGTTCAAGTCACCCTTACTGCACTCAATAACTCCAAGGCTCAACAGTGGTGATGCTGACAATTCAGATGTGCCAAAGAGGAGCCTTCGTAAAATGCTTACTTTAAGTAAAAAGGTGAAGGTTCTCGACTTAGTAAGGAAAGAATAAAAATCGTATGTTGAGGTTGCTAAGACCTACAGTAAGAAGAAATCTGTGAAATTGTGAGGACAGAAAAAGAAATTCATGATAGTTTTGCTACTGCACCTCAAACCGTAAAACTTATGGTCACCGTGCACGGTAAGTGCTTAGTTAAGGTGGAAGAGGCAGTACATTTGTTGGTGGAAGACATGAACAGAAAATTCTGTTCGAATTGACAGCAAGCAACCAATGTTACACCAAGAAGTACCGAGCCTACAGGAGCTTTAGGACGGGACCCTCTGAAACAAGTGGTCACATTCACGTAACTTATTACAGCATATTGTTACAACCATTCTATTTTAGTTTTAGTTACTGATGTTCATCTCTTACTGTGCATAATTTAGAAATTAAACTTTATCATAGGTATATACATACAGGAAAAAATAGTACATACTGTACATAGAGTTCAGTACTGCCCTTGGTTTCAGGCACCCACTGGGGATCTCGGAACATGTCTCCCACAGACAACAGGGAACCACTGTATATCCTCCCCACTCCAGGAAGAAAGTGGGGCTTAATTCTCTCCTACTCCTACCTCCTGCCCCCAGTGTAGGGTAAGACTTAGTAACTAGCTTCCAGATTAGAGTCAAGAAAGAGGAGAAAGACAAGTAACTTTCTTAACCATATAGTCGAGGTTACACATCATGTGGATACCTGATATGATAAGATGGGAAAGGCATTTCACTTGTATGGTATTTCTACCCCAAACCCGTAACACTAGTCTAATCAGGAGAAAACACCAGACAAACCCAAACTGCGAGACATTATACGTAATACCTAACCAATACTCCTCAAAGTTGTCAAGCTCATGAACAAACAAGATTTAAAAGCTGTCCAAGGCCAGAGGACACTAAGGCTACATGATGACTAAATGCAGTGTGGTCTCCTGGATAGCATCCTGGACTAGGCAGAGGCCATTTGTGAACCCCAAATAAAGCCTGGAGACAACAGCAATGCACCAGTGCTGTCTTCCTAGTTTTGAAAACATCCTATGATAATGTAAGATGTTAGTAACAAGAGGAACTGGGAGAGGAGTATATGGAACTCTACTTTTCTCTGAACCTTTTAAGTCTAAAATTATTTGAAAATAAAACATTTATTTAAAAACATTTGGCACATGATTCTCTGTAGCTTCTTTGATGGGTAAATCATTTCACGATTTGGTAATGTCTCTTTTTTTGGTAGTCCCAACACTAATAGATTGTCATTTATTACTGTTTTTCCTGCTGGGGGCTACATGTGATATTTGCCGCTAATGAGTACATAGGGCATCTCTCACTGAACTACTGGAGCATGCAGAGACCTACAGCTCAAGCTTACTGAACAGGAAGAGTGATCTCTGTAAGACCACCAACCCGGGACTAAACAGTGGTAGATGTCTGTCTCAAGGCATTTTTATTCTTTTTTTTTTTTAAATTTTTATTGGAGTTCTGGCTGGTATAGCTCAGTGGATTGAGTGCTGGTCTGTGAACCAAAAGGTCACTGGTTCGATTCCCAGTCTGGGATGGGGGCGCTGCATGAGGCAACCACACACTGATGTTTCTCTTCCTCTTTCTCCTTCCCTCCCCCACCTCTAAAAATAAAATAAATAAAATCTTTAAAAAAATTTTTTTTAATTGGGCATTTTTTATTCTTTACTGAGCAATTTTATTCTCATAACAAGTAGGCAGCCTCTCAAGCTGCTTGATAAATAGTCACTAGTTCTAAATGTGCCTCAATGTAAAGGACAGATAAAACCTCAGGCTCTGGGTCAGACTGGGGTACACTGTAACTCACGCAGGAATTTTAACCCCAAGGAAAACTACTCAAGTAGCAGGCAATAAATGAGAGGTCGAAATGACCAGACCCTAGTTATTAGTGCTGGGGTACGAGCCATCCCAGGTCATATACACCCAGTCCACAGGGTGACTCCCCCCCAAAAATAAAGAACCACCCCCAAAACTCAGGAACTTGTTCAGAATCAGCTGATGGTTATAAACATATTACCACTGTATTAAAAGTTATATTTAAAGAACAAAATTTACATCAAAGATAGAGAAAACCAGGGTCTACCCCAGCTGTCAGGTCCCTGATGCTGAGAACATGTGAGGCTTATTTGTGAAACGTTGGATTGGAAGTCAAAACAAAAAGCAATTCAATGTATGATTTCATTTATATGAAATGTCCAGGACACACAAACCCATGGAAACAAGAAGCAGATTAGTGGTCCCCAGGGGCGGAGGAGAGGTGGAGAATGAGGAGAGACTCCTAAAGGGTATGGGGTTTCTTTTCGGGATGATAAAAATGTTCTGAAATTAGGCAGTGGTGACAGTTGCATGACTGTGAATACACTGAGAATCACTGAATTGTACACTGTAAAAGGATGAGCTTTATAGCACACGAACTATATCTCAGTGAGAAAAAAGCAACGCAAACCAACAGAAAGCAATGTAGAATGTTCCTCAGCACAACGGGACTCCAGGATCGTGGAAGTGCCAACGGCATGGTCAAATCAAGAAAGTGGATCCCACCCTGGCTGGTGTAGCTCAGTGGATTGAACGCGGGCTGAGAACCAGGCATCGCAGGTTCGATTCCCAGTCAGGTCACATGCCTAGGTTGCAGGCCACGTCCCCCAGCAACCACACATTGATGTTTCTCTCTCTCTCTTTCTCCTTCCCTTCCCTCTCTAAAAATAAATAAATAAAATCTTTTTTTTAAATAAATAAAATCTTAAAAAAAAAGAAAGAGAGTGGATCCCCTACACGTTTTTTAAAAAGAACAACACTTGAATTCACAAAAACACAGAATTAGATCCGAAAACTGAGGACTATTTTTTTCCTAGCTTAAAATCCTTTGACTTGAATGGAGCCATTTGAAACAAAAATATGTGGCAAAACCCCTGCAATTATAACTTGTTTGGAGAGTGATACTAGAACAGGTAAAACTGTCTTTGGATTTAATTGTGGCAAATAATCTAGAATGCATCTTGAAATATAAAAATAAGATAAAAAACAAATAAAAGATCTGCCAGAGTAACGAGGGCAGATACTCCTTGGCGGGATAAGATGCCGATGCAGTCGGTATGCGAACCCTAGCGCGCTTTCTTCACTAAGAGCTCCCTGAAAGCAGAGACTGTTTGCTCCCTGTTCTATTCCCTGCACTTAGTACAGAGCAGGTGCTCAGTAAATATGTGATGAATGGACCGAGTTCATGATGCAGCTGTGAAGTGGCTTGTTGGTCAATGCAAGAATCTCAGATGAGTTTATTTAAAAAACTGGCATTACGTTCTTTTGCTAGAAAAGGAAAAACTCTCATTTAAATTACTAAATAGCGGTGAGTCAACTAGTCTGAATACAGACGTAAAGCAAAGCATCTTAGCTAATGAACGTATCTCCTAAGTGCACATGGGTGAAAGCTTCTGTGACAGCCTGAGGGAGGGCAATCACGTCAAGGCTGGCTGTGCCACCTGTTACTTTAAAACCTGAACACTGTTTCCTATTGAGAAAATTGTACAGGGGTAAGAACTGTGACAAGGTTTTGCAGTTCGGTTGATATGAATAGTAGGGAATAATTATGCCACTCTGCTTGTATTTTATCCTTAGATAATCCTTCTAACACTCAGTGTATAAAGCAACAAGATACCCAGAAGTAACTTTCGAGTCTTACCACACTTCATGTTATAGCTGAGATTTTAACCATTATTTCTGTTATTGTGTTGTAGGTATTTATATCTGAAGTTTTTTCAATCCTTGGATCTTTGTTCCAAAAATATTATTTTCTTTCCTCCATTTCTTGCACTTCTAAAATACTGATGAATAGGCAATTACTACTACCTGAAACTCCTTTCTGGCCAGATCCCTGCAAACAACAGCCACGGATTTCCAAGAGCTAGTCACCACCCTGCTTTTCCCAAACTTCCCATCCTTCATTCCCTGTAAGTGCGGCCAACACTTAAAAACCTCTATCATTTAGGAGATTCCTGGATTAGAACCCTCTGCACTTTGATTCCAGCAGCTGTTAAAACTCAGTATATTAAAGAATCAGTTGCTTCTTCCAAATGAGGAATCCCAGGAAGAGGCTGCAGCCAGACCCCCACCAGCTTTTTAGGCCCCATCTTTTATGACAGATGCTGTCACATGCCTGTCACAGGACTTTCAGGGCTTGGTTCTTTGAGAACTTTCTGTGACTGTGCAACGGGCTTGGTGGCTGGCGTGGTGGGAATCCTGTGTTGTGTTCAACTACACTCTGAAGAAAACTTGTTCCTGCTTCGGAAAATTTTGTTCCCGTGCTTCACAAATCCTGCCAAGTCTCTTAATGTGCATATTTCTTCAGAGATGGAAGCCAGAAGAACTCTTTGGTTATCCAGATACAAAACACGAAGATTGTTTATTTGGAAGCAGCCTGTCTTTCTTCAAAAGTACATTTGGTAGAGTCATGGCCTACAAACAACTGAAATGGAAAACCATCTGCAGGGACTACGGCTTCGTAAAAAAAGAAAAAGAAACAAACAAAAAATACAGCATTCCAGTATATGGAGGAGAAGGAGAGGCCAAAAACCACAGTTGGTTTTCTACTCACCAGAATAGCTTGAGTGAAGATGAAGTTGGGGAACAATGTGATTTTCACACACAGTGTTTTAGTTTGGTTTTAAACCCCATGCCCACTTTTTAAAAAAGTATAGTTGAGCTTTGGTCTCTTTCATTCTTTAGAAGACATCTTTGGAGAAATTTGATGATTTAAAAATCAGTGTGGTAGTCTCAAAGTGAATTAGCATCCCTAGTCCTAATACATACAGTGGGACCCTTAGTTATTTAAAAACTGCCCTTAGGTCGCTCCCAACCTGAATGCGTTTCTAGTTGGTGTTGGAAAGAAGCTTCCCTGGACTTCCAGAGGGGCTCTCCCAAACAAGCGCAGGTGCTCGCCTTACCCAAAAGCAGCTTGCATTTCCCAACTGCAGACACACGCGCTCTCCCTCTCCTTCTCCCTGCCCCCCACCTTCGCTCCCTCTCCAACCTCCCAGGAGATTCGGGTTAGACAATAGACAGCCCTCCCAGAGATGGGCACACATGCAGCAGCTATCGAAAGGAGAAGTCACTTTGCTTTCTTTTAAACTTGCAATGTTTGTCTTTATTTTGTTCTTTATATTTTGAAAGTGAAAAGAAATAGTATTGAGTCAATTTCTTTTTGTTTTTTTAAATATTTGTTCTATGTATTTACAAGCCTTATAGTTGCTCTAAAGATTTCAAAAGTATTAAGAGTACTTTTCCAAGGGTAGCACTTTTTTTTTTTTTAAACAATTCTTGGAGTTCTCTGGTCCACAGCATTTCCTTCTGTTCCAAGGTTATGTATGTTTGATTACTATTGAGATTTTTTTTAAATTTTCTGAAGCAAGCTGAGAGGCAGGCAGAAAGATTTGATGCCAAAAAAAAAAAAATCTTTCTTACCTTGTTCACCCCAAACCTTCTTAAATCTGGACTAACTACTATGCTTTAAAACAAACTTGAGGTGCATCTGAAGGGGAGGGAAATTTATTTCTCTGCTTTTCTATTATACAAGTTGTTTACAGAAACTGCAAATTAAAAAATTACACTGGCATTTGCAGTCCTTAAAATAAATTAAAAGTTCTCAACTTTTTTGCTAAACAGATGTGTTTTTTTAAAGTATGAGTCCTCGTTTAAAAAGAAAAGATTATAACAGAAAATATTTTCTATAAATAATACATGTATTTTGGTTTTAGTGCTCCCGCCCTCAGGTTGAAGTGTACTTATTTCCAGTACCTTTTTCCTCCATGATCACCTTTGTTCTCTTTCCCCTCTCCCACTCGTGCACACGTGGGGGTTTCTGCGAGAATTGGCCTTGCTGCACTGTGATTGGCGAAGACGTGAAACTTTTTAAAAAAATACTTAAATTGTTTCTTTTGTTTCTTTTCGTGTATTTGAAATTTTAGTTATCCTCGGATTCCTCTTCTGCTTCCCGAAGCCACGTAAAGAACGCCGTGACAGACTTCAGGGCCACACCCTTCCCGTTCTGCTCTGCAGGGTCCTTGCTGCTTTCCCACTTGTAGAAGGCATCCTCGGAGATTACCTCTTCGTCATACAGACAGTCAAAAAACATCCGTAGCAAATCTGTAAGGAAGTGAAAATGAACTATCAGTTTTGGGGGCGCTGCAGTTGTGAAGGAAAGACTGTATTTCCAAGCAATGAACAAACGCACAATGAATTGCCCTAGAGAAGAGTATCCGTGACAATGCATTACACTCCCTCTTGATAGTATAGGCAGCAAAACGACTTGTCTAAAGAACAGGAAAGAAGACTTAAGCAGTCTAAACAATTTCTTATTTGTTATTTTGTTCAATTTGAACTATTTTCAGATATTGCTGGGCTATTTAATATTATGCAGTTATCTACCTAAACACGTCAAAAATTCAATACAAAATAATCATTTTATCCATTTCTTTATTTAAATTCTACAATAAAAACATATTATTTTTTACAAATTTTGGGAGGTAAGAGCAAGATATACTCTCCCCCTTATAGTATTATTTTCAAAGTGAAAACAGCAATAATTTACATAGAAAACATGGGTAAAAACAATCTCACCTGGATTTTATCCAGTGAGATGACAGTCAATTTGTTGTTTTCAATGCTCAGGTAATCTGGGCGGTTTTAATTCTCTGGTTCTCACAATGAAAACTCAGTTTATATAATTGTTCAAAAAATGGAGAAAGTTATTAAGGACATAAAACCCAACGGGTTTTTACGTATTCTTTGAAAACAAAACAAAACAAAACAAAACTTCTTTCATTATGGGCTTTTAAGACTCATTTAAACTCAGCTGATCATTCATATTAATGGACGGAGGCAGTAGAATAAATAATTGCTAATAAATATTAGGTTTACAATGAGTCTTATTGAAAATTTTTTTAGATTTATCTTTGTAATTTTATTAATCAAGCCAATAATGAAGTCACTTCATTCTCTAAACCTGAGTTGGTCAATGGGGAAACGGAAGCAAGTGGCAATGATTATGTTGGTACTAAGTCTAGAATGAAACATCTCTCCAGGGATTATTGAGGCTGATAAATTATGGGAGACACTTTGGCTGGCTGAGCACACAGCATCAACTCTATCCACCTACTCAACCGTCTCCTGAGAAGTCAGTGTCCCCATTCTCTAAGAATAAAAAAAAGAAGTCATAATGTTAAACAACCTTTCAAAGGTTTGGACAGAGAAAAAACGAAGTCAAATTAACTCTCTTATTCAGACTTCGATGTCTCTTCAGTTAAACCCTGAGGATTACTTGTTTCAATCTTCTCCTTTATCTCCTAGAGCAGCCTTTTTCAACCTTTTTCATCTCATGGCACACATAAAAAAATTACTAAAATTCTGTGGTACACCAAAAATGTATTTTTTGTTGATCTGACAAAAAAAAAAAAAAGGTATACTTTTCTTTTCTTTTTTTTTTAATCTTATTTTAATCATTGTTCAAGTACAGTTTTCTCCCCTTTACTCCCAATCCAGCACATCCACCCCTCCCTCCCAACTTCCCTCCCATTAAAAAAGGTATACTTTTAATTCATTCACATCAGGTGGCTATTTTGTGTTGACTGTTTGTCATTTTTTTTAAACTTGACACTCGAAGGGAAAAGAGGTCAGTGCCCCTAGCTAAACAGCCAGGTAGAGCACGTGTCAACAGTCCTGGGGGCACACCGGGCGGGAGACACTGTCCCAGAGGGACTCCCCGGCACCAGCCAAGAAGGAAGGCTTGCGAAAGCCACAGCCTAAAGAAGTGCCAGAGAACTGCCTCAGTGTTATCTCTGCAACAGCCACATAATTTCCACTTTCACAAGCTTCAACTGAATTTTCAAAATGCAACACAATTCAGTTAATTGACCAATACCACCAAGGCTTAGGTGTCAGGTTCCTTATTTGTCTGATTAGCCAGCCTTGACCATAACCCTTAACTGAAAACTAGTCTAAAATGCCTTACTGTCAGCATTGGGTGCCTGGGGATTCCAAAGAGTATCACTCTCCTTCATTATTAAGACCCATATCAAAAAAAGTGAAAAATTATATAACACATGGGCTAATACTGAGATGCCCTAGACCTGCATTGTCCAATAGGGTTCTACTAACTGTGATGGCTATTTACATTTAAATAAAATTTAAAATTTTGTTCCTTAGTCACAACAGTCACCAGACATATGTGACTCACGGCTGCTACACTGTACAGTACAGATGTATTTCCAACACTGGCAAAAGTTTTATTAGATAAACTTTTCCTAGAGTGAGGATTAAATATCTAATTTAAACTACTTATCATTTTCTCATAAAAGTACACACAAAATTTAGGTTTATTCAAGGTGCTGGTTATCCGAGTTTTTGTTACTAGTAACTCTTCTATTACCTCCTGTTCGAACTCATCAAACCACTGCTGAAGCCTTGGCCTAGATTAGGTCTCACCCACTGGCTGGGATAACTATAGCAAGAGGTAAACTTACTGGCAGGTTGATCGAGTTTTACTATCGATGCCTGTAGTGCATAAAGTGCTTGCAGTTCCTTCTCTGTGTCTGAGTCTAGGTACTTGAGTAAGATCGGCACTCTCTGCTTGATCACAGCAGTGTCCACTCGGAAGGTGGAAGAGTCGGCTAGAGGTGACAGAAGAACCAAGAATTACATTTAAGGAAATAACACGTAGGACCATTTTTAACTTCTGTCTTTCCAATGCATCTGACTCTACAAGGAAAGAAAAAGCAAGGGGGTCCAGGGCAAAGATTTTGAAAATCAGAATGTTCTGAAATGCTTAATGGAACATTCTTTCTGAAATAACAAAAACCCTGGAGGGGGACATGTTTTGAGTGCTGGGTTCCCTTGAGGGTGGACCCAATTCTTTAGCTTTAATCATGATGAAGCAGGTACACTGGTTTTATGACATTCTAAACTAGAAATGGAACATTAAAAAGGAAATTAAAGTGGTAGTTCATGCAAATCTTTTCAGAAGGGTGTAAGAATTAGAGCTGTTTTATTTATTATAAGGAGGATGAGGACTGACTAGAACAAACAACACGGCTGATCCAGGCTTCTGGCGGGAAGGCACAGTAACAAGGGCCGAGGAAGGCATCCTCAGTGCCAAGAAACGCAAGGTTCTATTTCCTCTGTAAGTTACCAGTAGGACACAATCCTGTTTTTAAAAGCAGCTTTTATATATTCCAACCCTGATTTTAAAGTGCCAAAATCTTATGTTTCCACAGATAATGGAAATGATTTTTAAAAATTTAATAAAGACTTTCTACTTAGCTTGTTGTTTATCTCATTAAAGAACTAACATGGAAAGTCTTAAATTACCATTCTGAAGCTATCTTTTGAAATGATAAAGAGAGGCCTGAAATTATGAAGAGCTTTGGAGCTGATGGATTCTTCTTTCCTATTTCAGTGATGGAAATGTCTACCTGAGGCCAAGAGCATGATTTTGTTAAATATCATTAAATATTATAGGCAGCTTGGAATATTTAAGAGTTTCTACCAATCCTAATCCTATATATGAAATTCATCACCATTCAATAAAATTGCTTTATATAAAGTCAACATAACGTAGGAGAAGCAACTGGCATTTTCTTCCCTCATACATGTATTTATATAAAATGGTTTTCCTGTTGCCATTAGTCCTTGATTGATACTAGGTTAAGAATATCCAACCCATTCACTATAACTTTTTTAAAAAAAATTCTTTTTAACATTTTACTTATTTTTTTAGGGAAATGGAAGGAAAGGAGAAAGAGAGGGAGAGAAACATTGACTGGCTGCCTTTCACGTACTCCAAACTGGGCACCTGACCCATAACCCAGTCATGTGCCCTGACTGGGAACCGAACTGGTGACCTTTCAGGTTGCAGGCCAGGGCTCAATCCACTGAGCCAAACCAGCCAGGGCCATTCATTACAACTCTTGAAGGGAAGGATGAGGAAGCTCTCAATGTTGGAGGTAAATGAGGAAAGGAACATGTAACAGTGTAAGAACCACAGGCATGCAGTAGTTGCTCAGACCTCCCCCTCCTTAGACAGCCAGGCGTTGTAGACAGAAATGGCACCCATTGCACAGAAATGGAGCTATACAGGCAAGTTTTAAAGGCAATTTAAAATAGGCCCAAATCATCAGTATTTGACATATCGGGGATTTCAGATGTTAGCTTTCCCTTTAGAAACATTACTTACCTATTATAATAGCTGCTTTACAAACAGCTGTCATTAAAGCTCTAAGGAATGTAGGTGAACTCATCTGGGCTTCATCTAGATTAGCCTGATATCAAAAGTAAATGGAACAGTTAAAGGTATCCTTGCACACCAGAGAAATTATTTCTCATAAACTAGGTCTTAACTGGCACTAAGGGCAGATGGGGTCACATTCAACCTTCCTGCAAAAATTAATCTTCTGATTCACTGAAAAATACTTAGGCTACTGTCAGTTATGTCTGAGAATGTTCTAAGCAGCAGTATTTAGCTTTCAGGGGCACTATCACTGCCGATCTTTTGCTCATTCTATTATATAGTGCTGTGTACTATACACATTTGGAAGTGGAATGATGTAAGAACATTTTTCTTCCTCAATAAATAACCCATAGTAAGATGATTTATCCAAATCTATACATTTGAAAGAACTTTACAACAACCACAGTATATTTTGAAGACTGCCTTTCTCAGTCGCGCGCAACTCTTTTTCAGATGAGCTGGCACTGCTTTTCCTCTAGGTTTCCATGTTGAATTAGAGGCCGCATTCGGGCGCTGCCTCAAACAAACCCTCAGGCGGCAGTGACAAAACTGCTCTTCTTTTCTACAGATGGCAAGAAATGCATTTAGAAATATGCTGAGTAAATGAGCCCCAAATTTATTTTTTAGCTTACTTTTCTTAAGATCTTATTTCTCTTAATATTTTCTTACTACAAAAGGTGCTTAGCAAAAGGAAATGACAAACAAAAGAAGACATTTTCTACATAGATAGTTCAAATACTTTTCTTTCTTTTTTTTTAAAAGATTTTATTTATTTATTTTTAGAGAGGGAAGGGAGGGGGAG